>VXBZ01007723.1:652254-704696 GCA_013399135.1 Heliornis fulica | reverse complement strand
GGTGGGCGGTGGCGCGGCCCCCCCCGGTCACTCCCCGCTGACGGGCTCCTCGCCGCAGACGCTGGTGGACGACACCGAGGATGTGTCCCTCGACTTCGGGAGCGAGGAGGAGCTGGCGCTGCGGAAAGCAAAGATCAGGTAACGGAGCGGGGAGCGGAGCGAGCCCGGCCCAGCGCGGAGGCCTCAGTGCCGCGGCACTCGCCTGAGGTAACCGGCCCTGGGCAGCCCTTGCTGCCTCTGCTGGACTGACGCACCGAAATACACGAAACTCCACTGAAACACTTCATGCCCACTTTTTACCGGGAGGGCGGTCAAGCGCTGGAACAGGCTGCCCGGGGAGGCTGGGAGCCTTGTCCGGGAGATGCTCGGTGCTGGCAGTCAGCTCTGGCAGCCCGGGCTGGAGCAGGCGAGGCCGCGGCTCTGCCACCCGCACCGCTGCTGCGAGCCCGGCTGCAGGCTCAGCGTCTGCCCGCCATCGGAAACACAAAATTGGCATCCCCAAAGGCAACGTATTACACAAAGGCAACCAAACCCCCCCCCAAACCAAGCAATATTTGATAGAGCTGAAGAAGTGGAGAGAGATCTCATCTTCAGCAGAACAAGTTGTGCTCTGGCACTGCACTGCACACCCATCTGAAGGGAAACAGCTAGTTATTTGAGATAAAACTTTGATGTTTTCCACCACTGGGCTATGATGTTATGTGGAATATACTGTGTATCTTATCCTTGTAGTTACTTAAGAAAACCCAACCCATTGATCTGTGTCATCTGTCAGGTCCAGCAAGGTACCATTATGTTACCAGAGGTGTCACTGTAGCTGTGTCCACACTGAGGTCCCAGGTGACATAACTGTTGTTTCATCAGTGGTTTTTGGAGAATCTCCAGTCAGAGACTGTCAAGGAAAAAGTTATATGTCAAAAAGAATTATACATATGTGTGCCCCTGCCAATAAACAGCTTCAGTAAATATTGCTCTCTTCCCTTCCACCTTTACCCAGTTTACTCCAGTCCATTACAATGTTAATATTTCTTGGAGACATCAACAAAGAAAGAGAATTTAAGCCTAACACAAATGTTATCTCAAACACACAAACAAGTAATCACATCTCTTTACAATGTAATTATTCTGTTTTACTGGTGTCTGGAGAAACATTTCTGCCCTTCCCATGAATTGGGCTTTGCAACTACATGAGTCAACCATAACACAAGGTAACACTCCTACAGCTGCTTCTTTCTGTGCTCTAGCAGTAGCACACATATTAAATTAAGGCTTATATTTTGGTGCAGTCTGAGAGTTAGTGTGAGGTGGAACCACCCTGCAGTGGTTGTAGGACAGTCAGAGTTCCAGCTACTTCACTCCAGAGATCCATTCCAAGTGGTTCACGCTACCCAATAATACAAACAGGCAAAGTATCATTAAGCCATACTATTAATTGATCCACTTTGTGTAGTTACTTATTTCATTTGAGACTGCTTTTCTTTCTTGCACTCATAACAATACTAAAGATAAACTCATACCAAAAAATCTTCTGCTATAGAATACAGAAATGTATTTATCCTTACGTTCTTCACACCAAAGCTGTTTTGTGTGTTTTTGTGGGTTTTTTGTCTTGTTTTGTTATTTCCAAAGAATCTTGTGCAAAGAAGCCTGGAACACATGAATAAGCTGCAAAATGATGTGTTATTAAAAGGCATTAACAACATGTTCCAATAATTTGTCTTTAACTTCATGCCAATTTCATATATCTTGAGGTTGGTTAACATTTGCATAAACTATAAGAAGTTTCACTTTTGTAATTCTCTAATGTAAATACAAGTACACCTTAAAAGCAGAAGTGATTTAGTTTAGTGACTACTTTAACATGATTAGGAAAATAACGGACACTAACTACAGTTCATTGCAGTAGAAGAACATTAGATCTGGAACAAGCACATGATCATTTCTTTTTCATATCAGCTGGGTAGCACAAAAAGATTATGTCAAAGAGCCCATTTGGTCAAAATTTGCCTAGAGAGAGGTATGAAAAGCAGCATGTAGAGTGCTGCCTTGGCACTTCTGAGCAGGTCCTAGGAAAGACTCTTGTGGTTCAGTGGTATACCTTAGGATTGACCCAATTTGATCCTTTAGTATGGGATGCAACTAAATTCATAACAGCACATTCCCATCCGAATAGGCATCGTGTTTGTAAAGTGAACACATGATATGATAACAAGATAAATGGCAATCATCTAACCTCAAGGCTCCAGTTCTACACTATTTGATGTTTAGGTACAATGAGTTAACTAGAAGCCCAAGCAGGTGGGTTGCTGTGCTTTCAGGAACCAATGTATGTAAAGCAGAGACAGTGCAGAGTTTTTAATGTGATCCTTTACTGGATTTGAAAAATAATGAAAAAACACCTTACCATGCTTTAAAGCCCATACTGTCTTCCATTAGTACAAAGAAGTCATGTCAATTTATATAATGATTTCTTATGGCATCATATTTCTGAAAATTAACTTTTTAAAAAAAAAGTATAATGTACACTTCAATAGACATTTACTTAAGATGTAAAGTTTGTTTCAAAAAGCTTGCAGATGGTTTAGCTTCAGGTTTTAGAAGACAATTTTATCTATGTGGGATTATGTCTTTCTTAAAAATTCTGGTTTTGTACGATGTAAATTACAGTTGCAATCTGATGTAAAGAAGTGAACAGATTATTTACTGGATTCTATTAGTTTTAGATTTTTATTTCTTTTTTAAAGCATAAATAGATGGACATTTTTTGAAATTGAGTTGTTCAAAGATTGAGGTGCGAGTTTTGACACATCTCCATATTCCTCCCCTAGGGCAAGAACCTGCAAGTCTGTGGCTTTGGCTTGGCTAGCCTTATCCTTGTGAGAGAGCTGATATTCTGTAGTCTCAATAAAGTGCTTAGTGCTGTAATAAATGTAAGCCTCTTGCTCATGTACTGTTGTTTTTTAGTAAATACCCTTCAAAGTTTGACATTGGAACAAATTCAGCATCCAAACACTAATTCATCATCTGACTTCCAAAATGAAGTACTACTCCAAACTTACTTTCATATTTGAAGCACTGTTGTAAATGCCTGATCCACCCATTTCATGGTTCTGAGCTATGAATAGCTATGTTGATACACGGTAGCATTTATATACAGAACTCTTGTATCCTCTTGAATGTGATCAAGACTCAAAGTAGTGAGACACTATTTGGTGTTGACTGTTGATAGTATCAAAACCACTATCTGTTTTTTTACAATTTGACCTCACCCACCCAGCTGCTTAGGGCAGTAAAATGTCAGTAAATGTCCTTTTGCTTAAAATGTCACATGTTGAGTGACATCAGAGAGGTTTTTCAAAAGTATAGCATGGGCATGATTAGTTGTGAATATATAAATTTATACCTCAATGTTCTCCAAACTTCTCTTTTAATGTACAGGGCAGTATTCCATGCTCTATAGTTCCTTCTTCCACTGAAATTCTCCTTTACTTTTTTTACAGATAAAGTTTTGTTTTAAAAAAGATCTACATCAACATATGAAAGCAGCTGCAAACTGAAATACCACTACAGACTAGAAATAGCTCTGTTATACTGTTAAACTACACTGTTAGCAAGTGTTGTCACATTCCTTCTTGTCCCATAACTTTCTAAGTGCTCTGTTTTGGTTTTTTTTCTAGGCACCCACTGGCTACCTTTTTCCACCTGTTTTTCCGAGTGAGTGCTATTGTTACCTACTTGTTCTGTGACTGGTTCAGCAACAGCTTTGTTGCCTGTTTTGTCACTATTCTCCTCCTTCTATCCTTTGACTTTTGGTCAGTTAAGGTAAGATGACCCTGAACAGTAATTACCTTTGAAAGCATTTTATATGCCATTAAATAAAAAAGGAAACATACTGTGACAGAAGTGACAAAAACATTGCAATCCATCAGCTTATTGTCCAACCTGTTTTACTTAGGATGTTTAGATATCTTAGCTACTGTTTTATCACCACATTCTCTTTGGCTCATGGAAGCTACTAGTATGATCAGAAAACTGCCTTGCCATGGGTAGATTTGTTTGTATGCTTTTCAACTTAAAAAAAACCACCCACAAAAAAAAAAGTACTCCTGGCTGACGTAATGGATGCTGAAGGATGTCCAAAGCTGCAACACTGTGCCCAGAAGGGAGCCCAGCTACGGTACCAGTGCTCTAGTCACATACAAGCAGGTGGGTCAGGTGAGCCCTGAATCCCAGGTGCTCAACATGTGGAACAAGGCTTTTGTTTTGTAGAAGTGAAGCATTGATCCATTTCCAGGATACTGAAGACTTGTAGTGTTTCTCTGGATGCAGCAATATTTGCTTAGTTTGCTTGATTCCACGTAGCTTATAATTTATCTTTTTTCTTTACAGTTCTGTCTTACTGAGGAAATTTCTTTAGTGTGGCCTTTTCCAACTAAATGAATTAGAATAGCTACATCCTGTAGTTTCTTACCTAAATCAACATTACTATGTTGTCATATTAGAATGGGAACAGGCCTCTGAATTTGTGGTAACTCATCCATCCTTAATGACCTTTGTGCTCAAGCTGGCACAGCTTTTAGAACCAATTTCAGTTTTTGATAAAATGATATGATTTTCAGACATGCTTGGGGGTTTTTTTTTGTATTAGCCTGACAAGCAAGTTATGCAACCGATTAATGCAAATAATTGTTTCTTTCACTAGAATGTGACAGGAAGACTCTTGGTTGGTTTGCGTTGGTGGAACCAGATTGATGAAGATGGAAAAAGTCACTGGGTGTTCGAAGCAAAAAAGGTAAGTATGTTAATAAAAACAGGCACAGGACAAACAGAATCCATAGGAAAGCTTATAGAGCTTATACTAAGACAAGTAACAAACAGAGCACCTTTGTGGCAGTTGCTTTTTATCCAGCATCTGTAGAAGATAGCGTGAGCATTCAGTTCTGAGCACACAGATGGTCACATCCTGGAAGCATTCAATACAAAAACTGGTCATCATATGCATCAGCAGAATAAATATTCTTATCATGGTAGTGTATGAAATGATTCTGCTAGTTCTATTTTATTTTCTAGTGAGAACATCTTGTAATAAATGCACCTTTCCATAGTTAATCCCAACACATAATAAACTTCAGGAAGGATCTGTTGCAAGCAATGTTGAGTAGCTCCAATTCATTATTTTAAAAAGAATTTCAGAATTTCAGCATTTCAAAAGAATTATTTTAACTATTTTAAAAATTATCTTTAAATATTTATTTTCAGTATTTTTTCAGTATTTTAAAAAGATTCCATAAATATTTTTTAAAAGTATTTTTAAAAGAATTTTAAAAGAATAAATATTTATGGTCATGGAACCAAGATGAAAGAACATTCTGGCAGTGCTAGTGCTACCCAAACACCCTGTGCAGGAAAGCTGTAAAACAGGACTTGGCATCGGTGCCAGAGACCAGACTACAGGTCTGTGCTCTGACTTCCCTCTACAGCAACGTCCAGGCAAGATCCTGGCAAGCAGCGCGTCAAAGCGCAGCTCACTCGCACGTGTCTGTCAGTCAAATCCAGCTGTGCTCACAGCCCGGACTGAGCCATGCAAAGCCCTGCACATGCTGCTCTGGGGTGCCCTCTTGCAGCAGGATCCCAGCCAGGGAGCACGACTGGCCTAGCGGGGCTGCACATCAGAGAGGTTATCAGATGTTAAAGCCCTAACTGCGATCTAAGGGAAACCTGAATTCAGGCAAGCCTGCAGGAGAGCAAACCAAACGACTTCTAGAGTTTCTTAGTTCCACCCAGTCAAGACAGTAAGGAACAGCTTTCTTGATGCTTAAAAACAACTGCATCCAGAAAATGACCTCCTGACCTCAGACTTGCTGTAAAGTGAGAAAACCCAGCTCAGCTATTACAGTGGTGTAACTAGCATAGCAGTAGAAAGTTGACTCATCTGTGTGGGCAAAAGCTTTCAAAAAGCCTGACAAATCACAGAATGGTAGAGGTAGGAAGGAACCTTAGGAGATCACCTAGTCTACCCCCTGCTAAAACTCAATGTGAAAATCATTATACCACAAGAAATGACATATATTAGAGCATACTGTATTTTTGTCATGGCAAGATCTAGGAATACATGGGATTTACCCCACTACCCAGGGTCAGGCATTCCTCACCTCCTTAGTCAATCTTCTGACAGCTCTGCAAGTTTTATTCCCTTATGGGTAAATTGAAAAAAACTCCAAGTCACTCACCAACAAGAAGCAACTAATTCCTGGTGGAACAGAAGCTCTCTCACGGAATCCTGTGGTGGGAATTACTAGAATCAACTCTTCTTCCAAACTCAACAACTCCTCTCCCCCTTCTTTAGGGTGACTGCAGCCTTTTGTAACCTTGCTCATCAAGTTAACTAGGTCTTTTAGGTGCAGTGGTCTCAGGTGTAATGATTTTTTTTCTTCTAAATACTGCTAATGCAATATTACTGTTGGGCAAGTTGTCAGTAATTTGGGATATAATTGATTAAATCATTTTATTGGCTCAGAACTTTTTCTCTACCTATGAAAGCATAGAGCTACTTTCTGGACCACTACAAAATCACTGGTTTAGAGGATACGTGAAAAAGTTAAAGACTCTTCATAATTATTGTGTCTTCAAGGGTTTTCTTAGGCAAGATAGGGTAACTTGACTATTTACAAGTTGGGTGCCATTGTTTGCCTCATGATGGATGATTTTTTTTGTATGTGTGAAAATGAGCTAAAAGACTTTTCAGTCTTCGGAATGAGAGTCCACAAGGTTTTCTTTTTCCACTTGTGAAGTCTGTATTTCAGAAGGTAGCTCTAGTGGTGATTGAGTAGTGTTGGCTTGGAACGAGATTTTGAATTCTGGTCTCCAGGGAAAGATCTGAATCTCCTAAAGGAATCTCTTTGGTTTAGGTGTTGGGAGTTAACAACAAGCCTTTCAGTGTAAACAGACACAGGAGTTGTGCTGACCTGAAGGAATACTCAGCCAGTGCTTTTTGCAGCCTGCATGGGAGGGTTTTCGCTCTCCCTGATGAACTTGAACACCCCTGAGCATCGATGCCTCCTTCAGAGATGTCAGCGGTTGCTTTAGTGTCCAACTATACCAGACAGAATTCTGTACTGCACAAGAGGCATTTTGAAGACACAGTTCCTAGTTTATGGAATATCAGTGGACTTGATAAGCAAAACTAAAGAATTAGTTTATATAATAGAAGGCTAAACTTCATGCAAGACTTAAATTAAGCTAAGATGCCACATGTTCTTGGGAAAGTGTGTGAAAATGGGCACCATCACGAGAATTGCATTGTCTGAACTGGAAACAACTGATAAGTATTATATTTGAAGTTTATTTATTAGCACATGCAACAGCTCATTAGAATTTCCACATCAGATATGGTAGATGATTCTGATACTGGACTGAATTTTTCCCCCATCCTTTTGATTTGTGAACAGGGTGCATGTCATGAATCCAGACTACGGACAGCAAAGTGCTCATGCTGTATTTTTGCATATTTTTGTATATTTTGTATCTTTTCTAGGGCCTTGGTAAAGTCTGAAATGAGCTTTGTATGTCTGTAGTTTAAAAGCAATTATCAGTGTGACAGGACTTTAAAATAGTACTAACCTGTAATGTTAGTGGAAGCTATCATAGACTAAAGGAATAATTATCTCATTTAAATGTTAACAGCGACCAGAATGTTTTGAGAAAAAAAAAATAGCCATCATGTACAGTAGGGCAACTGGCACAAAACTACTTCTCTTAGTCTTCTTTCCATGCCTGTAAGAAGTGAAAATTAGGTAATTAAGCGATTTTGTCTATTCCTCCTCCTTTGCTGATTTGTTATTTGTTCTGGAATTCGTCTTTGTGACTAGTAATTTCAATAACTTTCCTTCTAGGTGCCTGCAGTAGCTGCCTCAACTGAAGCTGAAGCTCGAATCTTTTGGCTTGGTCTCATTATCTGTCCAGTTATTTGGACAGTGTTTTTCTTTAGCACCTTGTTCTCTTTGAAGCTGAAGTGGCTGGTAAGTTTAGGGGTACTGGAAGACCTACAGTTGACAGCCTTAGAGGGAAAACCCAGATCTGTTAGTTTTGCAGCAGACTGTGAACCACATCTACCAACAGTACAAAAATTCCCTTTCTAGCCTCAGTGAATCAGGAGTTTTCTGCAGTCAAACCCTGCACACTGAACAGATCAGTAATTTTTAGCCCCACTTAGGCTAGGTCAATGGATATCAGTCAACTCCTTCATCTAACTTGAGAACCGTAAGTGGTTAGCAAACCCACAGACTTAACTGTAACAACCTCCTTTTACCCAGTTTGTTTCAGTCAAGGGAAACTAATAGAAGATAAAAAGAATGAACCAGTGATGCTGTTTTCACATTTTTGTATCTCCTTTGATTGCTCCCAAAAGTAAGGATTTCAGATCTTGAGAAATTGAACTAAATGTATGCATTTTATAATGACTGTATTTATAAGCAGTCTATAAAAACATTACACATTTTTAGAGAGGAATTCTTGTTTGATAACTGATCTGACTCATTAGCCATTTATTATTGAAAGGAATATCCCTGTCTTATACCATGCATGTGCATCTCAATCATTTGTACACATACAGAGGTGTATGTACATTCTACATAGTCAATATGTAGCAGTGCATTTGTCCCAGCTGAACTTATGTTTATCCACAGGCTCTTGTGATAGCTGGGATCTCCCTTCAGACTGCTAATTTGTATGGCTACATCCACTGCAAATTATGGGGACAGAAAAGCAGTAGAGTGACGTCAAGGTTTTTTGTCACAGCAGAGGCTCCCAAGAGTAAGTACAGAGTTGGTCTACCAGCTCCAGCCTGTGAAGTATCACATACTGCCCTGTCTCATGCTGCTGGTTTTGGCTCTTCCCAGGTCTTTGTTCTGAACGTAACCTCAGGCAGGGCTATCTTGGCTCTCCAGGAAACCTCTCTTGCTCTGTTTGGAAGCCTGCTGAAGCTTCGCAGCAGAGCTGCTTCCCAGTCCCATGAATTAGGTGCCTCTTCCTGGCACAGCTGGAGAGCCATTTTCAGCTCTCAGGTTTCCACTAGGTCCTTCCCTGCTTTTTGGAAGAGGTTCCTCAGTGCTAGGTCATGCTAACACTAACGCTTCCTGCACTCATTCTGCAGGACAGACGAGAATTTCAGAAGACCCCACTGAAGAACCTGGGAAGACAGGCCCAAGGTAATCCAAAGAGGAAAAACTACAAGGAGGGACAAGCAGCAATCACTTATTTATGAAAGCTGTTCTTCATGTGAAGATACTTCAGTAAAGATTTCCTGAAGTTATGCCTGCCTGCATGAAATAACAAGGACTTTGTGATTTTGTGTTTGTGTCTTCAGCTTCTGAAAGGGTTAGAGCCTGTGTTATTTAAGTTTCATCAACCAGGAGTTTATATAGGCACAAAAAAAAATGCTTACTGTTTAAACAGCACTCTTCAAGAGAAAATGTCAACTAACCTGAAACTGTTGGGTTCTCCTAACCAACAATCAGAACGTAATCAAAAGATGCTAATTTAGTTTTGGAACAAAAAGGAACAAAACCAAACTGCCTTTTGCTCTTGTGTGAAATACTGGATTTCTCAAGGCTTTTAATTCCTCAATAAAAGAGGAATTACAGTCACAAAGGGCCTCTTAAAAGACACCAAATATTTATTTTAATGTTCAGGTATAGGGTCAAATACCAAAAGTCATGTAGCACATTCACACAGAACTTGTGTGAAGCAGCCAGTTATGTATAAATAGTTAAAATGTTGATCTTATTCTGATACCTGTAATAAATAAAATAATGTACTATAATTTGCATGCCTAAACTCTAGGTTTTTATTTAAAATTATGGCAATTATTTAAAAGAGAGACAACAGTACACTGAATTTCACTTTAAATATACATCTTTTTCTTACTAGTGACACCAGAGCCAGACTGTGCCTGCCTGAAGGCTGGCTTATACCTTCCTAGCAAGCTTTGAGAGCCCCTGTCAAATATAGGAATCTGTATCTATGAAAAAAACCCAAGCCAATCCTAAAGCAAAAACATTTATATTAAGAATTTATTAGCAATATACAAAAACAATACATTCCTTCTATTAAATCAAGGCATAAGTTACTTATCTATAATTAAACATGAGCTACATTTCTGTTCCCATTAAGATCAGATGATCTTTTCTTCTTGAAATTGGTGCTGATCACAGTACTCCTGAATTCCTGCAAAGACAGGGAAAAAGTAATGCAAGTAGTATTCCAGTTGCATGTCAGGAGTCAGTTACTGCATCTCTGTTCCCCTCCAGTACAAACAGCACAAGTTGGGCCTTTAGCACAGTGCAAACGGCTTCAGGAATTTCCCAGCTGTTTGTATTTTTAAACTGCCCATCACAGGCTCTGTAGGCAGTTTCACATCTCTTATTTCCACAACTGCTGTGTGCATCTGCTGTTTGGTACTATCTGAGGCAGGATAATGTAGTTCTGTTTAGCACCTTTACGTGCTGCAGGAGTGCTCAGAACTGAGAGGATTCACACATGGAGGTTTTCTGACTTACGTTGAATGACATTCTTGTAAGATAACGTAGCTGGAGACTCAGGCACTTCAGACAAGAACGACTGCCCTTTGTCACAACTTTTGCCTTGAAGAAGGAAAAATGTGAAAGTGAAGCAGCAGGAAAAGAAGACATTTGTTTTACCCTTAACCTACTAAAACCTACTGACCTACTTTACCCATACCTACTTAAACTTACTAAAGAGCCCTTGCACACAATCCTTTTAAGAAGCCCCTGTGCCAACAGCATAACCAGAATAACAACTACAGTTCTACAAAGTGGTACTGTTAGAGACCTTCAGTCAGTTATAGTACTTCTGCAAGTACTGACCTGTTCCCTCATGTCATTACATCAAGGATTAATTGCCAGTAGTTACTGGGCAAGGAACTAAATCTTCTCGCTATCCACAACAGAATTTGTGAGGGCAGTAGCTCTGGTTTTAATGCTGAATATCTCTGAGATGCTACTCTTCACATTGGTTATGATTTCATTCTGCCTGTACTCCAGGCAATTACACCAAAGAGAAAGGCATGTTGCACTTTGATTATACAGCTGAAACGATGCATCATCTAATCCTAATCACAATTATGTTTCAGGCTATGGATATTATCCTAGTGCACTTCCCTCTTGTCACACCATGAGTTCCAGTAACTCTTGGCTCAAAAGAAGCATTCTACCTAGAGGTGGGCATTTACCTAAAGGGCAAAATGTTTAATATTCTAATTTATCGGTGTCCAAGTCAGTATTTTCCAGTAACAATACCAGCATAGGGGGAAAAACCTGTTTTATGTGTAGTGCAATAGTCACTTTACCTATCTGAGGATCCAGAGGCACTTTACCCAGGAGGGGAACATTTAAGTTCTGGCACATCTTCTCTGCACCTCCAGTGGTTGGGGGAAAGATCTGAGATTCATTCTGGGACAACATGAAAATTAAAGGATTGCAGTTCTGAGCACAAGGCATTCTTGGAGCAATGCTTCTGAACAAATAACATCAAGCTGTAACACCCAAGGAGCTACAGAGAGCCTTACCTTACACTTTGGGCATACAAAGCCGCTCATATTTTCCACAACACCAATGACTGGCAGCCTCACTTTATGGCAGAAGTTGATCTCCTTGCGAACATCCTGGAGTGATACTTCCTACAAAGGAAACACTGCTGTTGTGACTGTAATGTTCTGGTGCTGAACCTGTTAAGTTCCATTCTTAGAGCTACTGTAAAAAAGTTCACGATGAGTTATTGCTGCTCTTTGTGGTCTGAGGAATGGGAACATGTTATGTGCTCTAGCAACAATGCTATGGGCAGCAACAGTGCAGGTACAACAGGTCTAACCAACCGAGTGTGGCTGTTCTGAAGTCTGGCCTCACCCTAGTAAAGGTTCAGCCATACTTATGTTTTCCCTCCTGTATTAATCTTGCATCTTTAACTCTTTGAAATGTAACTTTAAGCTTACAGACTCTCAGCATCCTCAACAGGCAAGAACCACCACACTTACACCCGCTGCCTCCTTTCATACTGAATTTCATATTGTTTTTCATCCCCTCAGACTTTTCACATACCCTCTTGACCTTATTCAGTGCTCCCATTTCCTCCTCCTGCCCTCACTATCCATCCAATACTACCCTCAACATTTTGCTTCCTTTACACTTTATTCCTTCAGCTGTTGTGAAAACACCATGAGTCTTTTGGTAGTTTGATTTCCTGTTCCCTTCCAAACCAGGCTGTAAAAGCTAAATTTTGATTTGATGCATTTTGAGTTTCAATTTCTCAGGGGTTGAGTCTTCTTTTGGAAATGGACATCACAAATGTGCAGCAGGCTACCCCACCAGGTGTCAAACAGTGGGCATCTTACCACTTAAAGATAAAAAAACTTAACTTAAAAACTAAACTTCTTAGTGACTTCTGAACATGAAGCCACTGGTGAGTAAATTACAAATTTGCAGTGATGCAAACTCTAATCTTGAAGAATGAATTGACATACTGCACTTCACCCCACAGATCACAACAGTCCCCTTCTGCACCAGGACACCCAGCTAACTCACAAACCAGCCAGCCACAGCCACAAAACCAACCCCCTTTCAATTTAACTTTCACTGAAGTTAACCGGTCTCTAGCCCAAGGACTGGCTTCAAGTGCCACGATGCTTCTGCCCATGGAAATGAGGGTCTTGTACCTGAGGAGTAGTGATGATAACAGCACCATCTACATGTGTGGCACTGAGATACTGCACAATGGATAGGTGTTCATCTGATGTTCCTGGAGGTGTGTCTATGATCAGATAGTCAACTTCACCCCAGTCCACATCGCGAAGGAACTGTTTGATCAAGCCTAAAAGAAAAGGATGCAAAGACTGAAAAAAGCATTTACCTTTATTTCAAATTTTAGGGTCTACTTCCAATTTTACAGTCTAATTATGCAACCAACACAGCATCTGACCTTCTAACTTCACCCAGTGAGTACGCTCAACTAAAGAAAACCAGTAACCACTCACTCACCTTGTCCTATAACTTACTATGCTTTATGTACATCATTAATTAAACAAGCTTACAACACTAAATCCTTCAAGTACATGAAGTGTTGTTGAGAACACTTGATACACACCATTTTTTTTCGGTCCTCTCCAGATGACAGCATCATCAGGGCTACTAAGCAAGAAACCCACAGACATGACACCCAGGTTTTCTTCAACATACTGAAAAAGAAGCAGAGAAACTCAGCAAAGCATACACAGCAGGAAAGTGAGAGTAAACAGAGACCCCAGAGTTTATCAAAAAAGCAGTTTGGGGGGTGGGGAAACAATCACAGAGACAGTGTAGGGATAAAAGCAGCTTTCCCTCTCAGCATCAAGCTGCCTCTTGACAGCATGTGTACTAACAGCAGTCTCGAGACAGCCAACACTCCTGCAAAACTTTCTCTGCATTTTCTAAATATTAAAGGGGTTTTTCTTGTGTCTAAGATACTTCTTATCTCTCACTGAAAGAGCATCCAACAAACTGACATGCTATACAACTGCAGCTAACAAAAAATCCTGAAATCTAGTAACTTGTACTACTTGTCCAGAGCATAGCAGGAAAGTCTGTACACAAGACACTTAAAATAACAAAAGTAATTAAAAATGTAGCATTATTAGATTAGCACAGGTAATTTAAGACTCTGATTTAAACAATCTATATAGAAATCCTATAGATGATGGATATTCCACAGCATCTGTATATTTACATCATTAGAAAGCCAGAAGCAACCCCTGCTCCTCCCTCACTCCTTTTTCACATTACAAGGCAGTCCCTGACCCACACAAACCCAGCAAACTTTCACAAAACAGTGACACAAACTCACCACCGGAGACCAGCCAGATCCGCTCTGATGAACCTGAAACAGCAATACATAAAGTTACACTAGAAATAAATACACATGTTGGATAACACACAAGCACAAGTCAAAACTGGACTCATCAATATCCTTTCTGTAGGTACAAAACTGCTTTATGGAGCAGTCAGCTTAAAAACTGCAGAAGGGCTGGGTCTCCATTACTAAGGAAATGGCCACTGTTCAACCCTTCTGCAGAAAGTTCACCCTGAGTTTATGTAAACCTGTATCTAGGGCTGACAGAGAGAGTCGTGGTAGTACTGTTTGAAGTGGCCATGGCTGGTATGCAGCAAAGGTTGGTTTGCAGAACCCGAAAGCCGACAACTCTCTTACAAACTCAGTTGTGCCGAACTTCCCCTTCTGACCTCTGCTCCACTGCCCGCTGCCACTGGCGCTTCCCAGCAAGCGCTGCCCTTAGAGGCTTTGGGTCTACAAAGCCCCAGAGCGTCCCCGAAGGGCTGCACAGAAACCCTTGCCACAACTCGCCGGAGCTTCCACTCACCTGCTCCCCTTCCAGACCCATCATTTTCGGGATGGACGGCCCGCAGATGTCTATGTCCAGCAGAGCGACCTGGAAAACACACGGACCACTCACCCGCCCCTCCGGGAACGACTTTCCGGGGGCTGCTTCCGAAGCCTAAACCGCATACCGGACGCGCCGCCGGCCCTTGCGAGGAGCGGAGCCCGCCCAGCGCTGCCCGGGGCCTCTGCCCGCCCGGCAACGCGCAGCCCACCTGCTTGGCCTCGTCCGCCGCCAGCCCGCGGGCCAGGAGGGCGCTGAAGGTGCTCTTCCCCACGCCGCCCTTGCCGGACAGCACCAGGACCGTGTGCTTCACCGAGCGCAGTCGCTCCCGCAGCTCCGCCAACTCCGCTGCGGGACGACACGGCCGGGGTCAGCCACCGCCTCACCTCGCCCCCCGTCTCCCCGCCCGCCCCCCGGAGCCTCGCTCACCCGGGTCCGGGCCGGCGGCGCCGGCGGCGCAGAGGCTCTGGTTGGGGCAGCCCTGGCAGGCGGCGGCGCTGCCCGCTCGGGCGCTGCTGGTCCCGGGGCAGTCTGCAACGGACAGCGAGAGCTGGAACGGGAGCGCGGGCCGCGGTCGGACCCCCAGGCCCGGCAACGCCGCTCACCCTGAGGCCGCGGCTCCGCCATGGCCCCGCCGCTGCGTCACCGCCGCCGGGCGCGGGGGCAGAGGGCGGGGCTACGACAGGAGCCGCGTGTCGCGCGCGCATGCGCCGCAGGTTGCTGCTGCCGCCACCAGGGGGCGCCCCGTGACAAGGGCCGGAGAGGAGCGCGTGGCCGCCGCAGTCCCGAGAGCGGCTCCGCCCCGGTACCGTCCCGCCCCGGGAAGGGCGGCAGGGCCCGGCCAGCGGGGGCGCAGGCGTGAGGCACTGCGGGACAGGCAGGCGGAGATGGGCCTGAGCTGGCACGTCCGGGTACCTCAGCGCGGAGCGGCTCAAGCTGCCCGCGCTGCAGCAGCTTCTCAGCTCCGCGTTACCCCAGTCGAGCCGCGGCACTGCTGGGCTCCACAGCAACGCCGAGTCCCTCCGTTGCCGTCGCTTGCTGGCGGGCTGGTGATACTGCCGGGGTGGGTGCAGTCACTGGGGTGGCTCACCTGCAGGTGGCCGCTGTATTCAGTGCGCAAAAGAGAAAGAAATCGGTAATAAATTACTTCTCCAGGGAGAGGCAGTGTGCTCTGGGATGTAGCCAGGGCCTTGTCCCCAGCACTGCTCCCCCCGCCTCTCTCTGGCCCTGTCTTCCCAGCCCAGCCCTGAGAACTTGCACGCGTCCGTGATGGTTCCGTGCGCTGCGGGTCACCCCGCACAGGCAGCAGAACCCCGTGAAGGCTGTGCCAGCTGCTGCTGGAAAGCAAAGCACCCAAAGCGGCCGACTGATAACCCCCAGCAGGGCACACACCTTACCAGCATTCAGAGAAGGACAACGCCTGCCTCAAAACGCTTCCAAGCTGCAGACAAATGAGCACCAAAGCACAGAACCACATCCAGTCTCATGAGGAGGAAAGCATGGTTCCAAGATCTTGGACTATCTTGTCGCCCTCCCTTCACTTTCCCATAACCTCAGTGAAGTTCTTGCAATACTGTTACAATTAACCCACTGCAGACTCCCAGACTGGCCACCTGCACGGCTGTTCACATGGAAAACTGGTGTTCAGAACAGGGCGTTAAGTAGTGTAACTCCACTGGGCTGGAAAACGCACACAGCACACTCATGTCCTTTACAGAGGTTTTCAGTTTTCCTCTGGGAGATGTGTGTAACAGGTACAAGCCTCAAAACAATCCTTCTTGTTGTGGCTACCTCCCATGAGACATGGGGCAAGTTGGGGCAGTGGATTCAGAGGAGCTGTGAGTGAACCAGTAAATCTCCCGCTCGCAGACTCCCTGTATTGCTTTGGCTGAGGGTGCTGTTAGAAGGGTATTTTTCTCATCTGAGCACAGTCAGGAGTCTGAATTATTCCCATATCTAACTGATCAGTCCCAAAACTTGATTGCTTCAACACACAAGTGTTTAAGTTACTATTTAAGGCAATCTCACATCAGAAACACAATATACAGAAAAGAGTATCTGTTAATATTTGTAAAGGTACCAGCACAAACTGGTGTAAAATCTGTCCTTCTGACAGAAAAATGATGCAAAAATGCCTTTTTATATACACTCCAACAACTGCAAGTTTTGCAGAAATAACACTATGTTGAAAAAAACCCCTAAACTAAAAGAAATGAAATCAAGCCAAACCAAACTACAAAAACTTCTGAATAACCGTCACCTTCTCAAAAAAAAAAAAAACCAAAACAACCCCAAACAAAACAAAACCAAACCCAGAACAAAAAATTAAAATACATTTAGTTAGGTATTGGAGTTCAGCCTTTGCCTTTCAGTCAATAATAAATTGCCCAGTTTCCATTCCAAGTGTATTTACCTCGGTACCATCACCACGTCATAAGTGTACAACCACTGTACTTACTGCTCAGTAATTAGCCTCTATGGGAAACTA
Source organism: Heliornis fulica (assembly GCA_013399135.1). Classification (NCBI taxonomy): domain Eukaryota; kingdom Metazoa; phylum Chordata; class Aves; order Gruiformes; family Heliornithidae; genus Heliornis; species Heliornis fulica. The sequence goes on along the minus strand of VXBZ01007723.1, from coordinate 687,765 downwards.
ATGACAAGAAGGGTTCTGTGGAAGCAGATCCAAACATTTAAGTGAATTTAAATGTTAGGTGGGAGAAACCAGCCAGGAAGATACATCTGAGAAGCTTATACTGTACCTCCCATATGCAAAAAATTGGCACTGCTTTAGGCCTGTGCTTCCTTTCAAACACATGGATTAGATTCACTGATGTCAGCAGGACTTTCCACATTTTAAACTTAGGTACATGTTCAAATATTTTTCTTTTGGGGCCAGCAGATCATTTCCTGTTCCCGAGGTTACATTCTTCACAAAAAGCACCAAAAACGAAAAGCAAACATCTTGCTTAGCACCCCCCTTCCTCTGAGCTACCAGGGTTCTTCTTCCAGGGGCATCTGGGCACAGTACAGGTTTTCCACAGCATTTGAGGCGGGTGAACTCAGTGGTGAACTCTGCCAGCACTTGCAATCGCTCACACTCAGGAATAACTTCACCCTCCTGGGCAGCTGCTGAGAATTAGTTCCATCAGTTACTGTGAGATGAAAGTTTATTGTGTGTGTGAATATTTGCAGTGCCCATCTTACCCTGTTCAGACAGCCCAGGCTGGTGTCTGCCCACTGTGTGGCTCCACTGCCTGTCCCTCACCTCCCTCCAGCAAGCACTTACATTTCTATGTATTTTAAACATCATAAGAAGATAAATTTAACTTACAACAACCTTCTGTTGTAATGACCTCTACTTTTTTTTTTTTTTTTAGCTGGGGTGTAATGTTATATCTTTCTGAGGCAAGCTATGCTACTGGTTCAGACTGGAGGACTAAGGATACTTTCCATTCAGAGAATGTTTTCTGCTGAAAGGCTTTGTGCCAGCTAATGCCATGTCATTTATTAGCATGGTGCTCACCAAGTGGGTAAGAGTAAAGTTAACCTGCTGGGACATGTCAACTGAATTCCCTGTCCATGGCTGCGGTTACGCAGTCATTCTCTTGGGTAGGTGTGAAACTTCCAAACTTTGGCACTGGGTAAGGGATGGTGAGGGGAGATGAGATGAAAGGATTTTGCTACATGAGTGTAGAACAATGTAGGTGTTGGAATGCACAGAGTTCACAACAAAGCGTGCAGACACACGGGCCCTGTTGCACATTCGTCAGCAGCTAATGAAACGGCAGCTCTGGTGGCAGCTAATCTTTAGCATTATGTATTAACACCTAAGCAGGAATGAGCCACAAAGTTGGGTCAGGCACATGCAGTGAAGCCACCTCCTATTCTGTTCCACCTTCAGTAGCTGGTCACTACTTGACATGCCAGCTGTGGCCTCTCAGCAAGGTTCAAGGTTTCCTTCCACAATGCAGTACCGAGCCTGTTACAAATAGTCCTTGGTCTGCTTGCAGGTGACCCTGGAATGCTTGTACCACCATGAGAAGTGTCAGGGAATAGACTTAGTTCATGATGATGTCGAAAAGAACCTCATAAAGGTAATAACAGAGTTTCCGGTTTGTTTTTCAAACTATGAAAATAACTAAAATCATTAATTTGGAAGACTGAGGGGGTGAAAAGATTAAAACTATCAATATTGGGGATGTCTAATCATCCTTCCTGGAGCAAGAGGAATAGCCTAACATCCTTGTGAAGTCTTGCCCACTTTTATCTTCCCAGATTCTATAAAACAATGTAGAAACATTTCTCAAGTTTGTTTTCTGGGCCACACTATAAAATACCAGAAGTTCGTAGGAATCTGTATTAGCCTTTATTTTTTAAATTTGGGATGTCTTAATGACTTCCAAATGAATGTAATCCACTTCATTGCCTGTTCCTAAAACTCACAAAGCCGTACACAATTAAGAGGGTATGTTGGGCTAAAGCAGAGTTTTTAAAAAGGAAAGAGGCTGGAACACCAGTGTGTAAGGGACTGTAATTGCCATGTCTGTGTAGTTTTCAATGCAGTTGGTGTATTTTATTTATTTTAAGCTGAGTGGAACCCTGGCTTTGAATGTCTTTGACTAATATTTATAGCTTTGAAGAGCATTAGAATACACGTCCTTAGGGATCCTGTTTCCAGAATCAGATATATCTTCAACCTACTCCACTATTAGCAAAATTTTGGTATTGTTCTGGAAAAATGTAGAAGTAGTTAGAGAGGGCAGTTTAATGGATTAAGATTAATTTTTCAAGTATCTTCATTATTCTTAAGCCAAGTAAAATGTCTTTATATTTATTTGAATGACTCTATCCAATGGTTTGCTATAATATAAGAAGCCACAAGTCAAAAGATAAAACTTTGTAGCAATGAGAATGGACCAAAAGACATCCATTCTTGACCCACATTGCATCTGAGGTGTGTGAGATGGTTTCACCAAGTAGGATGCAGAATAAAGAGGGAAAATTCACTAAAACAAATAAAGTTTGATTAAAGCACTGACACTGTATATTTTCCACTGTAGGAGGTTGATGCATTCAAGGACTGTCAAGAAACATTGACAAAACTTGCACATCAACTCAGTCAACAGCTGAGGTAAAAACTTGGCATTTAATTCATGTTTTAAAGAGAGAAAGGCTGAATTAATTGTTAGCTAGTATCTAATGACAGACTGAACATAGCAAAGGTAAAGAGGAGGCTTAATCTGTTAGATGCTCATTGCCCTCCAATTCTAATTCCTACCAATGACAGAACTTGTATGTTAAACCTCAGAAGAGCAATACTAACACCCACAGACTGCAACTCAATTTTCAAAGTCATGTTTGATCTGAAAAAACTAAAAGATTATAGATTGGTTGGGCCGATGTTGGCATGTGGCACACTGAAATTCAAAAGTAATTGTTTGTTTTTTTTCAATTCCAAAACTAAATTCAGAAGAAATTTATTATTGACAATAGAAACAGGATTCTAAGCACATTATAAAGTATGAGATTATATATACATATATATATATATAATTTTAAAGATTTTATAAGCTTTAGTTATGGTAGGCTTTGTAATGTATTTTATTTCTTTGAGACCACACAAATATACCAGAAAACACAAATTATTTTTAAGTATTATAATTTAATTGGTAAAGCTATTCTGAACACAGTGTTCTGAACTGTATATGGAGAACTGACACAAATTTTAGAAGTCATATTTATGTGACACGACACAATTCTCAAAATAAACAGTTCAAATACAAAGAAGGAAAATAGAATTGCACCACTCTTGGTTATTGCAGTAAAGGAGGAAAAGGCATAAACAGGTTTTATAAACAATTGCTCTTATTAGCGGCACTCAGGACTCTTGTGAGTCACTCTGGATGCATTTCTGTGGTTCATCTGACAGAGGTTGGGTATATGATCAGGTGAAAGCTAAATTCACATCTGGCAGCATGAACTCTGTCTAGCTCTTTAGGCTGGCGTGCCCAGTTACCTTGGATTCAGTTCTGCCAGCACACAGAGCAGTAGTGATGCCAGGTGACAAGTATATTGCAGAAATGTCAGTATGTGTAAAAGATGTCAATGTGTCTGCTGTCTTCCTGATGCACTGGAAAGCAAACTTTGATTCATTCTTCATCCATACTACTCCCATTCCAGCCCAAGCTCTGCCAGGTCTTCCTCCTTTTGGAAGATCCAAAGGAGATTAAGTTACTCCAAAAATTCCTTGTGGTAAAGAAAGAAGAGATGGAGCAACATAATTCCCTCCTTTGAGCAAGATGAGTGGAAATATTTAAGCAGAGTTTCCAGTCATGTACAATTTGAATTATACTAAGTGAATTTGTCCCCCAAATCTTGAGAGAAGGGAAACCACAACTCTGTTCTGCCCTCTTCTTTCTCACACCTTTGCTGGCATGAAGGTTGTTACCGAAAACCTCCTCCCTTTTTCTCTGAGGCTTTTCTTCACGCCACATAACAGGTACCTGTTGTTTTTCACTCGTGGTTGTCTGTCATCAAAATAACAAACATGAATAATAAACGTGTTAATCTGTTCTCTGGAGAGTGCTCACTAGAGGAGCCCTAGAAGGGATAGAAGGTAGCCTATAGAAGGGATAATGGTACAGCAGCTCCCTCTAGCTAAATTACAGCATCACACATTTTCAAGGTACTGTAAAGCCAACAAATTAAACCGGAGCACCGCAGGAAGCTAATGAAAGCAATTAACTGTTTAGCACCACGCCATGAAAGGTAGTTCAGATTAAAGTAAATTTTTCCCCTTCACAGCATTAACAGAGATGCACAGCATGCCCTGGAGCAGGATCTGGCTGGCAAAAACTCAGCCTATTTTATTGATGAGAAGTGCTTTAACCTAAGGAACACATCAGGCAACATCAGCTTTCACCATAGAGTGGAAAAAGCAGATGGGAGGTGAGTGTGAGTGGTTACTGAAGCCTTCTCTTCCCGTGCTCCCTGCTCTGAGAGGGAGCCTGGGTACAGCACAGGTCCTAGTTTTATCTGGGAGAAGATATAGAGAAAGAAGAGGCTTCTGTCCGTATGGCACTGTTTTTCTTTGGCATGGAACATTCCATCAACTACTCCCTGCCTCCTAACAGGTGGCATTGCTGGAGGCCAGTCAGAAGCTGCCAGTCTCCAGCACCTGCAGCACCCAGTGTGCTGTGAGCTGGGTGTTTCAGTGAGGACCATCATTCACAACTGTGCTGCAGCTGACTCCTTGCCCTCAAACCCCTTTGTGCAGATGTCTCCCTCTGGTTCTGCTGTAACTCTTTTCTGTAGCCTTCAGGTTTCAAACCTAATTGAACAAAAATTCAGCTAAGATCTGCAGTTAAGTGCAATGTGGTACCAGCAAGTAAGTGTACACCAAGGACTATTATATCTGCCATAAAAGTAGCTTGGGTTATTTAGAAGTAAGTCCATCAAGCTATACAGAGATATATATTGAATGGTAAAATAAAAAAGATTTGGCACAGCTTTAGCACTACAGATTGAACTAAAACTGCTGACCCAACGTGTCCCAGTCGTATGCAGTTTGAAAACTGTTTATTAGTAGTAGCCTCATCAAGACTTGCATCCAATCCAAAAGCAATAGCAGAAGAAAATCAGCTTGCAATGGAGGACAATGTTTTTGTGGTAATGACCTGTTAGTTCCCTTATCACTCTTTAACATAGAATATTGGAATACTAAATGTACTCTACAATCTCAAGTGATAATGATTCTGTCTCGTTAGGAGAAAAAATAAAATCAGTATTCTTTACTTACATTCTGCTTTTCATTAGAAGATCACCTCATTCCCTGCTGAAACGAGGGCCTATCCGAAGGAAACTTGGCAGACATTCTGCTGACTCGAATAGCACTACCCACTTTTAGGATTAGCAATGAATGAAATTACTCTAGTCAGCCCTAGTAAAAAGGAGAGTCATGTGGATATGTTTTACAGTCTTTTCCTTTCTCACTAATGATTACCCAAAGAAATGACATTTTTCATTACTGTTTTCCTGAAACCGTGTGGCAGACTGAGATGTACCTGCAGCACTCGGGAGCAGAGCAGAGCAGAGCAGGTGTTTTCTGCCTCAACAGAGCCAGCCAGATAAATTACAGTCTGAAAAAGCAGTGTTAAAGAACAGATTAAGTATTTCAGATAGTCTAGATGGAAACCTACTTGGAAATATAATTTTGCAATGAGAAATTGTTTGGATCAGGAGCTGTAAGCAATGTCAGCTCCAGTTTGGTACACTGATGTATGCCCTGTGGAATGGTATCGTGTTGCTTACCTGAAACTGCTTAAATAAATGTGTGGCAATAAGGAATTCCAAGATCAGTACTTCAGTTTGGAGACAGAGGGTGGCATTTTTCAGTTCAGGAGCCCTATACTCAGTCTTTCTCTGTATATTCCTTGATTTTTCCACATCAAAGTAAATTCTGCTTGTCTCATAGATATTACTAAATATAACTGTAACAGCTGTATAAGGTAAGGCTGAGGTTTTTGTTTTAATATGTGGAGAAGTAAGAGGATAGTTTTCCAAATTACACAGAAGGATAGTGTTGGGACTGGGAGAAAATTCCAGTTCTCCTTACTCCTAGGTCTGCCTTACCATTTTCCTGCTAGCATTATGACGATGATGATGATGATGGCTACTGGGATGTCAGAGCCACAGACTTTATTACACAGATCATGCATATCCCATGAGGTATGGCTGCTCTGAGAGCAGACCAGAGCTGTCTGAAGAACCTCATAACAATCCTTTGTCCTTATGTTTCTTGTTAATTTTCCCTAAACTAGGTTGGGCTCTCCTATTCTTCATGATTGTTCACACATAAATCTCTATCCCCAGCATAATTGTTTGAGTTGACACAAGTAGGTGGTATTTGAAGCTAATTTGATAGTGCACAATGTACAGGAGTTAGTGCTAAATAATCCAGTTATGGCCATAAGTACTCTGAACCCTGACACAGAGAAATGCGTCAAATTTCAGCTGACATACAGCAGGTGTGAACTCAGACTATCACTTACCTGTTAAAGACAAGACAAAGGTGTGCTGCTGACATTCATACCTGACCCAAAAGACCTATTTTTAAGCATAAATAAAAGACTTGCAAGAAAAGGTAATTCTTTACACAGAAAAACATAAATCTGCTTAATTTGGAGTTGATGCAAAGGCCACTAAGACCTTCAGTTAGCAGCTACAGTATCCAAACCAACCACAGAAATTCCATTGAAGGAACAGCTCTCCAAAAGCTTCATTTGGTGTTGCCAAGTCTTTGGTTTACAAAGGGAAAAAGGAAAAAAGAAGTGGGTGTGAAACCAATAGAATTACCTGATGTGTTTGCACAGTTGAATGGATGAAAACTCAATCTCAGTGTGATTCAGGGTAATCATGACTGAACAGAAAACAGCTCACCTAAGGAAAACAAAAGATAAAAGTTTACTTTCTATTTCTTACTAGTGTTTCAGTTGCTGAAACATGGGCTAAATTCAGTGAAGACAGTATCAGATACTCTCAGCATGCAAGGGCCAACTCTGTCAAGCTCCAAGATGATGCAGAGATTACACTGGAGTGCACATCTGAGGAGATGTGGAATCATTTCATCAGTACCAACTTGGTCTTTAATAACCATATTGCTGAAGTAGCTGATGGAAAGAACAAACTGCAAGCACACCTGGCCAAGGTGAGATTCACTAAGGGCTGGCAGCTGCATGTTATCTTATATCTGAAAGACATAGAATCTTCTCCACTGTTTACATACTTCCTGAATAAGCATCTCCTCTAAAGATAGACCTGTATTACCTGTCCTCAAACCATGCATTTGAGTCACACTCAAGAAGAGCTCACTCAAAGACTTTGAGAAGTGTGCAAGAAAAAAGGCCTACAAACAACAGCACATTTATCTGTTTCAGAGGAAGACAACTTGAGTTTTTACACTTTCATTTTGCAGCAGCAAAGGAAGAGCCCCAAATTAACTAAAATTTAAAAATATTTACATACAGATTGTTAGCCTACTTTTAGCACCTAAGTTCCAAGCTTTCCCCTCCCTTTTGATAAACACATTTCCACATCTTTAACCTGAAATTTGGCTCTTTGTGGTCAGAAACAGCCAGGTATGTCAGAGTGGGTCTGTGAACTTAACATTTGTTCTGCCTCTGTCTTCATATTATACAAAACAGAAAAGGCACAGGAGACAGACCTGTGTTATACAATACACATCTGTGTGTGTATTGCCTTTGTAGTAAGTTTTCTCAGAAATAAGTGACATGTTGGAAGTGTATTAGTTGAATTTTGAAACATATATTATGAAGTTAACAAGATGTGCTGCCTTTGTACTGACAGATAAAATCTTATCGAGCTAACAAGATGTACTGTGTTACTGAACTCTAACTTAAGTCCTATGAAAGTAAATACTTCCATTAAGACTCTTTCTTATATAGAGGAGCCTCATGTTCACTCATTTGTTTCCATGAACATTTGGAAACAATAGAGTTTTCCTGCCATTCTATTTGCCATAAGTAGTTTAGGACATTTTCAGTTTATTTTTAGGGATTCTTAGGAAAGCATAAACTAACCAGCTAAATATGTGTTCTCTCACCCCACAAGTTAATGTGTTCTCTTTTTTCCCTGCTTATAAAGCATGAAATATGTTGATTGTGTTCTTTGTGTGTTTTAGATTATGTATGATCTAGCCCAATACAGCACTTTATCCCAAAACTGCCATCCATCTAAGCTTCTTATGGATTTAAAATTTTGTGAATATTTGCTTCACATTTTCCATTTACCTTTTGTTATGCTTTTAAGTGCCCCTTTTATAAAAGAACTTAAAGCATAAGGTAGCACAGGGTGCACATGTGCATTGTGAGGTATCAGCATACAAGCAAAAATGCAGTAAGTTTATTACACAAACGTATTTCTGGTTCAGATGTGGGTGAGGTTATACAGTGGAATCCCTGTTGATTCATGACTGCACCTCAAAAAGACCAGAGGAAGGAGAAGGCAAATGAGGGTAGAGGTAAGAAGTGAGTGCTCATTTAACTGTTATCTATACATATGCATAATGGAGTCCCCCTTCTTTTTCTCAAGGCTTGCAATATAGTCTGTAAGAGTTGGAGAAAAAAATATTGCTAGGATATGCTTTGATAAGCAGCCATCAGCTGTCTCAGATCCCACCACACTGCTCTTCAGGCACTGGGGTGGGATTACAGTCAAGTGCAGCTACTGCAGTTCCTGTCCCCTTCACTCTGACAGAAATCAGACAAGAGGTGCCACAATTTTGGGTTTTGTGTTAAAAACAAAATTATCAGTTGATCTTGCAAAGGCTGTTTTTGCACTAACTTCTCAAGCAATGAATGCTACTCAGACATCCTTCTCTCTGTCTAATTATTTTCCTAGCTAAGCAGGCTAGCTCCATAAAATGAGAGAGAGAAAAAATTTGCTATCTTGGAACAGGAAAAGCTATTAATGAAACCTGGTGCCCATTTTGAAATGAAAAATACTTTTCCGATTTGTGAAACAGTAAAGCTCTTCCAGACAACCCCCTCAACCCATAACAAGAAAATTACAAGGGACCTCCTGCAAACATTTTTTTTTCTAAAATAAGTAAAAAAAAAAAAAAAAGTATAAAACAATACATAGGGGTAAATAGTGGGAATATGATAATGATCTAAAATGATCCTACATCTAAATGGCACTTTTTCTTCTGTTTATATCACTTGCCTATAAAAGATCAGCTCGCTAAAATGACAAACCAGATGTCTGATGCCTCAGTCTGTGGTCCACTGCACACTCCTTAGAAACACAGAGCAGCAGGTGGAACAGATTGGCTTAGATCATAGATTTCATCTGTTGACCCAGGAAAAAATGAGTTTTCCTTTGGAATTAAGCTTTTTGTAAAAACTCACCTTATTGGACTTGAACTCTGAGATCAGTGTGCTGTACCAGCAGGTGTCATTGATACCGTGGTGGTGATCCTGCCATGTGCTATGGTTAGTGTTTGTCACAAAGGCACTTAAAATGTTTCTCCTGGCCTGATTTATTTTTCATGTTCAGTTTATATTGCCTATGACAGCTTTATGGCCACACCTCTAGAGGGCTGACTTTGTGGGCAAGAAAGTCAGTGCTTGAAATTTGTTCAAGGAGATCCACTACCAAAAGGAATATGGGCAGTGCTCTGGTAATCATCTATTGGAGCGTCCTTGCATTGCTCTACTCAGATGGTCAAGGGCCTTTCTCCTCCTGCCTTTCTTGCCCTGGCTTAATGACATTATGTCATGTGACATTATGCAAGCAGAGGGCTATTGATTTATCACTTGGAAAACAATCAACAGGAATAAAAATACAGGAATTAACAAGACTTAGACAGGCAAGCTAAGCAATTCCATGTGCAGTTTGCTATACCAGTTACTGCTCAACAGCCAGGAGTTTCCCCTTCAGGCATTTGTAACTGTTGTGTCCTGTACTTTCCTGGGTGCTGTTGAGTGCAGCAGCCCTTCACAGGACTGCTGTTCAGGAGAAGGTTGCTAGGTTGATATTCTAGTTCAACGGTAGTTGATAGTAGTTATGTTATCTAAAGCTCTGTATGAGCAATCTACAGCAGTCCTTCCAGCACTTTCTTCTCCTCCTAAGAACCACCAGATTTGTATTTTTCATATAAATAATGTATAAAGAAAAATAGTGATCTATTATTATAACCTCTTCATTTTTTAGTCTTAGGATATTGTGTTCCTTGATGTCTAGGCAAGTGAGTTCCATGTACCAAAAAGTACACAGAATATATTTATGTGATGAAGGCATCTTGGTTTTACTTCTATCAAACATTATGCTGGGAGTTTCTCCAAGACCTTCTCCATCAATGACATAATGTCTCCTCTTCAGGTTACCAACTGTACAAGTCCCAGACTAATAAGTGCACAGCAGTCCATCTGTTTTTATAAGCATTTTGTCTGCTTATAGTACTGCTGGTGGACTTGTACCTCAGTTTCTAACATGTCCCTGCACCATTTATCTTGAGTTTTGAAGTACAATTGAATAGACTCCAAGAATTTTTCTCTTGTAACTGACTGAATTTCTGTCACAGAATTTAACCTAGGTTCACACTATGGAGTGTTCACACACTGTATTTAGAGGCATGCAAACAAAATGGCATTCAGAAAAAGAATTCATCTGGTTTTCCTTATAACTTTCCAATTCAGGTAAGCCAAGAGAGGCACCTAAGACCATTTCCTGAGAGGCATTTGAGAAACAGATTTGAGAAAATTATTTAAGGAGTGAATACCACAACATTAAAGCTGCTTGACATGCAGCCTTTGCCTCTTTCTAAAACACCTGAAACAAGACCAAATGCCTTGATTTTCTAGTCATCAGACAACACACAATGAAAACATGCATACTCTCTATCATCATATATATACCCTGTCCCATCACATTTTTATTATAAACCTACAACAATTTGCATTTAGAGGGATGTTTAACAACTTACATATTTCTTGGAGCAGACTGGATGTGGTATTACCCTTTATTCTACTTGGAGTTTGGTCTGAATCCCAGTACTGAATAGGCTCCAGATTCAGATAAAGTAATAAATTCAGCACAAGGGAAGTCTCAAAGAGCATTGTTTGTCAGTGTTCTCAACGTGCTCTTGAGGAGACTGAAAAGGATGATGTTAGCAGCACTAGATGACGCTGCTTTATTTAGCTTCTGCAAATAACAGCTAAGGTAGGGGCAGAGAACTTGCTAAAGCAACAAGTATTTATACAGAATTAAAAAGAACCATAATATAAGTTTTTTTGCTTTATCAGACAAAACTAAAAGAAAAATCAGTGGCCAGCCAAAAGCCAGACAAGTCCAGATGGAAAACTTAAGCACTTATTTTTCAGAGCAAAGGAATTCACTGCTGCAACATCTCCCCACAGATAGCCAGCTTCATTAGCACCAGGAACTCAAAAATAAAATTGCTGTTCTCCCTGAAAGCTCTGTTTTCTCTGCAGGCACTGGCTTACTAGGAGGAAATTCTGCAGCACAGATTGACCTGACCTGCAGGCACTCCAGACTTAGGGCATAACTAACATTTCTTTCTGACCCCAAGGTTGAGAGCGTGCCATTTCTGTCCCAACTGCACAAGTCCAGGATTAATTTATTTTAACTTCATTTTGGGATTAATCTCAGTCATAACAATGTGAGGCTTATCCAGAATTTGGATAGCAGAACCCTGGAAATATGAGGTGCTGGAGGCAGAAGGCCAGAAGCCCTAGGTATTTGGCAAGGGTTAGATCACAAACCAAAGAAGGTTTCCCGTGTTTCATCATCGCTGGGTTCACAAAGCCATGTGGGGATGACCCAAATATTCTCCAAGAGTCTAATCACAACACATGACTCCAGTCAGGCTCAGAGCTGCTCTAGGACCAGACCTTTAGGCTGGTGAACAGAAAACACAGTGTACAGAGTTCAGTGTAGAAGAGGGTGGTATGTTGTCTCCAGCATGTCTCAAGAAACGCTCAGTTTATGCCAAGAGATATATTTCACATTTGGTGTAAAAGTACACAAATCTTTAGGAAAAGAAGAAAATCCTTTAATCATGGTGCCAGCCCCTCATTAATTTGTTTCAATCTGTTTTCCATAAAGTTAATATTAGCATAAATAGTTACCTTGGCTTCAGTCTCCTAGAAATAACCAATAAGGCAGGATGTTTATGTACATTAGCTCTGGGAATCAGTCAGACCAGACAGTAAGTGACATGTTTACATAGGTCAGTATTTATACCACACCTAAACAGCAGATTAGCTCTGCCAGCTCCAACACCTGTACTGTGCTCACAAGTGTTTCTGTGCCCAGAGGCAGAGAGCCCAGCACCACCCTTCCTGCAAGCCTTGCTATTCCACTAGATGGGAGCACAGGGATCAGAAAGATGCTCGAAAAACAGGGACATGTTTAGTAAAATCATGAAAAAAATACAAATGTCCCTCCAGTAAATGAGTAAATGAGTAGCCATTATTTTGAGTATTACCACTTAGTTCATTGAGAATATCTGCCTCTAGAAACAGCTCAGCTTTTTTTTTTTTTTGGTACCATGAAAATGCAGTATATTACATCAATATATGATGGAAATTAGCTTTCACTTTCCTTTTTGCCTGGTATATTTTTTATGCTACGCCTGAAGAGCCTGTATTATTTGTTTTAGTAAGTTACTCCATCTCTTAAATAAGTTACTCCCACAGAGTCTCTACCCGTCACACACTTTTATTAAATTTAAATTTTTCCATAAAATTAAGAAAAAGCCCCCACCTGTCTAAACAACTATTGAGTATGTTTATATGGTGGAGAGAAGAAATGAGTACATTTTACATTTACACAACTTTCTTCCACTTCAAAGGATGAACCTACTTAATTTTCCAACTAACATGACATCTAGAATGAAAGACAGGGAAGCCTCTGTGGCAATAAAACCAGAAACTGCCTATGAGCCTCTGAAATAGTTTTCAAACTTATCTGAGAAATTCTGAAAGGAACCCTCCTATACCTGGTGAAAGGGACACTGCCTGTTCCTCTGACAGGAACATAAAGAAATAGCAGAACACAATGTGAGGTGCCCCTGCTGGAAGCACGTAGAGACAGGCAGCAGTGCTGTGAGCTGCAGGAAGGAGCGTGTGGATAGCACAGGGAGTACTTTCTCCATCACACCTGCCCCATAAATGCTGCCATTTCAGACACCAATATATCCTCACATAACTTTAATATGTTTTTTCTGATTGCTGTTTGCCTTCCTCTTGTTATGCCTTAGAAATCTCAATTATCTGCAGTTTTTCCTGCCTGTCCATGGTGGCTGGGTATACAGTTAATTTTGTCATTTAATACTGGAACCTGTTAGAGAACAGTTTCTAGATGATTAATAAAGAGTGGCTCAGCAGCTGGGAAGGTGTGCTGATTGGTATAGGCAGCTCAAACTTACCTGGAAAAAACTGTTTGAATGAAAAAAAATTAATTATTTAAGCTAGGAATAAACTTCTGCCTATTAACCAAGAGAAATTAGAGATGAAAGCTGAGATACTTGAAAACAAAACCAGATTTCTTTCTCCCAGAGTTGTTGCTTAATTTCATGAAATCATAAAGGCTTGCACAGACTACATCAGAGCTTAAACTATAGGCAAGAGGAGAAACCATATAGGAGAAGCCTGGCTCCTCAGCATGCTGTGCAGCAGTGCTCTGCTTCAGGAGCTAGCCTAAAGGGCATGTGAGATGGGGAAGGCTGGAGTTATAGCCTGAATTCGTCCTCATGTGAAATGGCTCTTAGTTATCATGAACCCAAGTGTCTTTATTTGCAAAATATCAGAAATCTCCTCTCACACTGAGAAGGACACAGCTGCTAAGTAAAGGTTAAATAGATGTCAGACTTAGCTGGCATTGATATAAATGATAAATTCTTTCTGCCACAACATTTAGGTGTGAGAAACTGAGTTGGCTGCTACTATTACTGCTCCCTCCCCTGCAACCCTTCTGCACTCAGGCAATTCATATAAGCTGAACAGAGGAAACAGGATTTAGGTCAAACCTCTCTCTGTATATGCTTAGATGTATTTCTAAAACTGTTTCTTATTCTCAGAAAGAGCTGTCTTGCATGAAAGAGATGGACATTTATAGTAGCTTTTCCAGAAATGAAGCATTTTCAGGCTCAAGAGGGTCATGAAACAAATGCATTGCACTGACTCTAAAGGTCGAGGCAAATCTGTTTTACCATGACATGGTTGAAATAATCAGTAGAATGAATCTTATTTCTGAAAAGAATCCATATGGTAGAGCAGCTGCATAAACCATAGTAATTTCTGCCACCATCTCATGCTAGAGATATAATCTCTCTGCTGAAGGGATTATACCCTTCTCTCAGATGAGGTAACCTGGGACTTGTGCATGCTCTGGTTTGTCTCAAACTGCCTCTTTTATTGTTATTTTGACCTGGTTTAGCATAAATAAGTTAAATAGCATTTAATTTTGTTCTACCAAATGATGATGCACTCTAAGATTGCTGGCCCTGCAGCATCTGAAAGCATGACACAGTGTGAGAGGAGAAATATAACAGAACTCTGATGCTTATTCTTGTTTTTTTGATAGTTAAAAGCATAGCAAGGAAGTATGCAAAGAGTTAAGCATTTCCTTGTGTATAGTTATGACTTCCTCTTATTTAGAAAATATTTTAGAAAATCCAGGCCAAGTTAAATAATCTCAAGGTTTTTCTCCCCCTTTAGCTGGTTTAAATTAAACAACTTTTCCACTGGCCCTAAAAATGATAAAGATAAATAGAAACTGCATATGAATATGATATTGATTAGATCATTTTCAGAGATCAAAGTAAAACATGCATACTGGAATTCAGTCAAAGGAGGATCTTTGTAATACTGTAAATTGTAACACCAACCAACTGAAAGTCCCAGGGTGCCTGGATCCTCTGCTTCAATCTATGCTGAACAGACCAGTTTGTGCAGGGACACAGATTTTGCATCCAGATGTCTATGTAAAACCTTCTTGTTTTAAAATATAGTATTTACTTTCTGATAGTTTCCCCTTCTCTGTGAAAATATCATGTTTAAGTCAGTTACAAAGAAAGCACTGGAGATTTTATAGGTGTCCTTTGGCATGTGTGGAGCTTCCAGAGAGCAGATCAGAAGGCTAAAGCATACTGCATTTATGCCAGCTCTATTCCCATTGTTCAGAAGTTTTGTAAAAAGCTTGCAATATTCCCAAAGCCAGATCAATTTCTCCATACCTGATATGCTTGATGAATTATGCAATACATTGGTTTAAAGATGTTTTCCCTACACACAAACTAAACTGCTGCTTCTCTTAAGTGAAACTCAGTCATCCCATATGGGTATAGACAACAAATGCACAAAAGATGCTCAGAATGACTCTAATTCTGCTTCAACACACTTAAACTATCTGAATGCTATTACCTGCTGACATCACATTCTGTGGAGTGTGAATTTCTTCTTTAAAACGTGCTTTTCTTAACTTTTTAAAATATTCCTGGACTATTCCCCACCACCATCTGATTAAAAACAAAGCAAAACCTGATAACTGTAGGTCTCTGCTTCATGACAAGCATCAAAAGCAACAAACAAACCCTAAAAACTGAAGAAAACATGGTAATCCCTGTCAAAAATTTGTCTAGAACATGGCAGTAAAAAATTATCAGGGCCAAATTAACTTCAGATTCTAGATCTGGGTTATACTTGTAATCCAAAGATTTCCAGGTGTCATTACAAATGTTACTTCTACAAAGTAACCTGGATGAAATACAGAAACAGATGAAAATGTTTAAAAACCTGAGACAAAATATTAAAAAAAATTGCAGAATGAGGCAGCCCAAGAATGTTCCTCCCACCATTGTGCTTGGCTGCTGCATTTTGCGTTCTGATACTAAACACCGAGCAAGTCTTGAAAACAACAAAGAAACGAGGACAGCTATCAGAGTATAGCATTTAAAAATGTTTATGTTGCACATAAGACTACCCTGATGACAAGATGAAACATGTATGACTTCAGTATCTCTTTCTCCTGGTCTTACTGCACCCAGTCTACAAAAACTGTGGCCTTGGTGAAGTGAGAGAAGAGTGGGAGTGCAGTTTTCTACAAGCTCTCAAGAATGCTGCAGCACAGAACTTTACTCATGTCCTGGAAGGGAAAGTTTCCGGATGGGCAGCTGCCTCAGCCAATCCCCCACCACACTCTCCTAGGAACACACTGCTCAGTATTTGTTATTCTTGCTTCCTGCCTTTGGAGGTCATCCAGAAATGACGTAGGCTGGTGCAATGCTATCTGGTGATCCTCCCCACCAATCCGTGTATGTAGAGCAGCTTATCCAAATCATTTTCCCCAATGTGTGGCCAGAATGAGTAATCGAAAAGTGTTTGTACAAAGCTTCTGCAAAGCGTTGGAGGTGGTTCCCCTGAGGACATTTTTCTTTGTATGTTTGAAATGACAGCACTTTAAAATAAAAAAAAATAAATAATTTGAGAGCACACAGTGAACTTAACCCACATCCACTTACCCACAGCCAAGCAGGGCCTCAGGATGGATGTATAGTTTTGCACTTGAGTTTTGATATCACAGGCAGGTTTAAAAAATGTTTTTCTTTAGCAAGGGAGAGGTTTGCTCAGTGGCACTAACCAGTTGCCTTGGTTGTGAATAACATGCTTGCAGTCTACTCCTACCTTTGTGAAAGCACCTAGTGAAGTTGTGTGGCATGACAGTTTAGTTACTGCACATTGTGCTAAAACAAAACATTACAAGGATTGAGCATAAAACTGAGCTTTCAGTGAATTTTAGATGAAAGCTCTTTTCATGACAGAAGAACTACTGGATTCTTAATAAAGAACATAATTTTCTATTTAGCCTTCAGAGCTTACCCTTTTTGGACATTACCATTGTGGAAATTTGAGAGCCACTCTTCTAGACCTCTCTACGGTTTCCTCTGCTAGTTGAGCTTAAAGAAAATGGCCTTTCCACAATTTTCCTGTGGGCAACACGCTCAGCATTGTTGATACTAGAATCAGTGTGTTCCTTCTACATCTTACAAAACATCTGATATTTATTTTTTCATGCAAGCAGAATGAGAGTAGAGGACACCCAAGCACCACAGGAGCATTGTCACAGAACTGGAATCTATCCAGTAGTTTGATATTGACAGTCCTTACGGAATATTAAGGATTTGTGACAGAGAAGTAGCACTATAACCTGAAATACTGAGGACTACTAAATTCCTTCCCTGGTCTCATAAATTTGTATACTACTTCTAGAGTCTGTTGCAGTATGTTTCTGTACACATGCTACATCGCATTTAATGGCTTCTCACCTTTCTTCCATGTATTGCTTTCAAAGAAAAAGAGGGCAGATAAACATATTATTGCAGGAAATATGAATTTCACCCTCTTCTTTAACCTGATTAGAACAATTAGCACTAATTAAGTGTAAAAGCTTGTAACCTAACTCCACTCAGTAGATAAATTGCTTTGATTAATATTATGACAGGATGGAAAGCATCGGCACAGTGACTACATTACAAGCTCACCGTAACACGGGCACATTTGTAAACTGTGGCACTGCTTTGAGGTGCTGGTTTCAGTCATGGTTCATTTCCAACCAAATGCTCAGGGCTGCTCTAATTGCACAGTTTCATTGACAGATTTGCTGCACAGAGGGGAATCACTATTTCTACCTGTGACCCAAGAGAAAAAAGTGTTATTACCACTAAAGCTCAAAGTCTGAACAACAAATATCCTAGAATCTGCACTCACATCCATCCAATTGTTGTGAGATTATAGTAATCTCCTCCTCTAAATTAAGTGAAATGACATGCAGGAATGGAGTGCAAGTCCTCTGCTCCACCACCAGTAGAAAACACATAACCCACTCAATCTTCTCTGAAATTGAGACTTTGCACAATTTTTACTGGGCTGACATGTGTGGTACTTTATTTCATTGCTTTTTACTCTGAATTCCATTTCATATTACAAAGAAATAGGTTGGCTTACAATTTGTTCCATATTGTTAGCAGAATTACTCTAGGAGACCAAGAGCCTCAGCACCCCCCCGCAGGTAACAGAGCTATGCGGGAGTGTGTCTGGCTCACAGGCAGTACGGCCCAGCATGGGAAACACCCTGCAGCGACTGAAGCTGTAACATAAACACAGGAAAGGAGGACCCTGCTACGCAGCGAGTGGCCTCTAAAAGCACTGTGTATTCTTAGCCTCAAGGGCTTGGTACGTCCCCACAGGTTTATGTTTTTGATTAGCAATGAGGTGAACAGTGGGGACAAACAATAGGACCGACAGGCTTGTAAAAATCTCCCTGACGTACATCTGTGTAATCACCAGCAACCCACCTAAGAGCTGGACCTCCCCTTTGTCACGTTCAGAGAGGATCTGACCACAGCACAAACTACTCCAATGTTGCTTCTCAGCAGCAGAAGCCCCAAATCCTTGGTGTCTTGAGGGAGAAGGAAGTATGTGGGCTTAGCGCGTAATGAAGACTTTTAACTTCCTTAAGTCTCTTTCCCTTGTTTTTTGTCTACAGAACTGAGTATGTGTTACTGGTAAAACTGTGACAAGATGTAAAACAATACATCAAACAATGCACTTGTACAATAAGTAGTGGCTCTGCAAAACAAATAGCTACCAAAGTGCATTACGTGCATAAATATTCCCTGTAAAGCACAGCTATTTTACAGAGATTATCTAATTAAGTAACCACTGCAGAATAAAATTATAAGGAGGAATCTACTGCCACTAGCTTCACTGTCTTCCATACTGTGTTCTGTTCATAAACTTCCTTTTGGGTGAAGATGCTCTCAAGTTAGCTCTGAGAGACACAACCTTGGACTCAAAGGACTCAGTGCAGCATGGAGACCTGGCTTAAAATTGGTAGTGTCATGTTCACAGCCTGTTACTCCAGGGTTCTAAAAGACTTATCTATTGGAAAACTGCATTGCTGTATGGGTTGAACTGGTTAGGGTGGTGCTACTCAGGAGAACTTTCACACTACTCTACTATGCAACATCAATAAGGCCTTAAGGATTGGGACTGGGATGCAGGTTCCTGGCAACCTTAACTCTCTGGGTTTTGTCTATAAATAACCTCTCAGAAGCAGGAGCTAACTGAATCTTCAAATGATACACACACCACTGGAAAAACTAGTATAACATGGTATGTAGGCAAGGTGTAAATAGCAAAATAATTTAAGTCACATTATGCCAGTTCTAGTGGTTATTGAGATTCAAGTTGCATTGATTTTAGCAGACTGGCTGAGAAACTACATTAGTTCAATTTATTCCCCATTTTAAAACTGTCTATAAGAACAGCTTGAGTAGGTTCACCACATTATTAGAATTCATTATAGCCAAAGTAATACAATAATCAATTGGCTGGGAAGTGTTACCTGAATATATACATCTTTTCCCTTCTCTTTAAGACTGAGCAAAACTCCCACTTGCAATTTGTCTCATTTTTTCATACAGATTAAAATAAAAGAAGCATTTGGAGTATTCTCAGGGATAACATGACTATATGATAACATATACTGCAACTCAAAACTATGCTGTACTAATTCCATTGGGCTCGTTTTGGTTGATGTTTCACTCCATATCTTCTCCATTTACAGAAATGAAGCCTTTAAAATGAAGCTGGTTTTCCCTCTACAGCTCCCAGTAAAAACTTTGAGAGTGGAGTTTCAATATGAAAATATGACTTGTATTAAGTTCTTGCAGCAAATGTCTTCAAAATACTTGGAATATAAAACAATTTCAGAAGTGGCCTATTTGATTGCATTTGATGCAATCAAATAGGCCTCTTCTGAAATATGACTGAAAAGGAAAGGAGAATTGAACAAGGGTTTAAATGAAAATGACAGTTCATTGGAATTTTACCTTTGCAAAACGTTCATAGATCAAGTAGCACATTTTTATTTAGGAGAAAAATTAGATAATGAAGCAAAATGGAAATAAGTGTCTAGAGCTATAAACACTGCCTCTATGAAAATGGCTTTACCACAAAACTCAGTCAGAATTTCCCCCATCACAATAATTCAGGGCTTCTCTTCTGCTTTTAGGCCTATAAATTTATTAATTTTATAATACAAAAAATGAGGTGCACTTCTTAGTGAAAGTTAGAAACCTGTTATCCCAAACAAAATTCTGTCTTTTGATGCAAAAAGCTGTCATGTAGCAAAAGGTCATGTTTCTTAAAAAAATAACTGCAAATAAGAATGGTTGCAATAATTGCAAATAAGGCAGTATCTCTTAATGCCTCAACTAATTTTAAACTATAAAGTGACTCCAGTATAATCTGGGCAGAGGTCAGCTCATTTGGCATACATTTTGGTTATACAGCAGCTGTGGAGGATTCCCAGCACATGTTAGCATCAGCTTGTGTTCTGCGATTCATTGTACAATGCATATTGTGTCCTTCTGGATATCCCAGAAGTCTGGGACACTAGCCTTCCTCCCCTTAGGAATCAAGGGTCTTCTGAATTTTAATCCCCTTTATCTCCCTCCCATCCAGTTGGGACGTATCAGTCTTCCAAGAGAGCCCTAATGAGTACATCTTATTTAAAATACTGTCCTCAAAATACTCTGGGAGGGGTCCTCAAGAAATACTGCACCAGGGTTCCTCCCATAACTGGAGTGACTTTCACAGTCCAGTAAGAGAATTAGTATATTTTTATTAAAAAGTAGAAAACCATTATTCCCTTTATATTTTTGTCTCTAGCAAAATCCCACTGCATAAAACAGCTTTGCATATGATTTTAATGAAGTATATGATGCTTAAATTGAATATTAATTTTTCTTCCTAATCAGTGTTTAATCATCTCAAAAAGCTTCTACTCAAACAAGGAAGGTAAAATAAGTCTATTGTACTGATATCTTTTCTAACTCCTTGAACCATATATCTTTTTTTCAGCCTCATATCTCCTTAATCAGATTTTGATATTTCCTGTGGCCTATCCACATATTACACTTCTTCACACTCTGCTCTCCACATCTATTCTGTCACAAATACCAGTTAAGATCTGAAGTCTTTATATCCATTTGGATAATTTTGTTCATAGGGCTTTTTGTGTCACATGAATCCCATCTGTTCTAGATGCAGTTCAGCTGTGAGAAAACAGAAAAAACTTCTTATGGCACTATAGCACTCCCTTAGTGGTTACATTTACTATGGGAACAGGTCATGGATCAATTCATTTACCACAACACCAGCAATTAGATAGGCAAATAAGCTATTAAGTATTTATGTTTAAATAGTAAAACCTAACTCTAGTCCTATACTTGCTCTGAGTCTTGTTCTCTCCCTACTTCCCTCCCAGAGATCTCGTTCTCCAAATGCCTGCAGCATTATGACTGACATCAGCCCAGTCAGCAGGGCTGCATGTGACCAAGAGATAAAACTTGTTCGATTTGGGCTCAGAGCTGTGCTGAGTACCACATTATCCCTTCTTCTGCCCACAATT
Organism: Heliornis fulica; assembly: GCA_013399135.1. Taxonomy (NCBI): domain Eukaryota; kingdom Metazoa; phylum Chordata; class Aves; order Gruiformes; family Heliornithidae; genus Heliornis; species Heliornis fulica. The sequence goes on along the minus strand of VXBZ01007723.1, from coordinate 666,400 downwards.
GCCAGTGATGCTGCTGTTGTTGCAAAAGGTCCTGTCTAAAAGAGTTTGGAAGTTTCATTTGAAGTCACTGGAACATCAGAATGTCTTTGAACATTTTCTTCAATTAAAGTGAAAGGGCATTAATGTGACATACTTAAAACCAAGAAGTACATAGGGGTTCTGAAACAATCTAACTCCCACTAACTTCTAGGCGACTAAGAGCTTCACAAGCTGTTGCACAGCGCTTAGAAGTATTTCAGGCTTAACATATACACAAGTTTTCTGTCTTTCTAACATGATTTCTAATATTTTAACAGAAATATTGATGAGTACACTGTTTACTAGATGCAGTTATACTGAGAGATAATTAGCATAAGTAGCATATCCTGTTCTTCCTCCAATGCATATGAATTCTGTTCTACCACAGGTCTCTAGTCCAGATGAGGTTACACTGGATGGTTTGCCTGACCCAAATAATTGAATGTTATGCAATTAGAAATGTAAATTTTGAAGCTTTGAAATTTGGCCACATTTCTGTCCACTGCAGTGTTCAGTTGCACTCACTTCTCAAAAAATATATTTTCCTAGAGACAAAAATCCTGAGAAAGTAAAACCATTTACTAATTAATTTTTAAAAGATTTGGGTTTTTTGCTTTTAAATAATTTAAGTGTATTTCCTTTATGTGGTTTAAAGAAAGAAAGGATTTGGCCCAATAGCTCAACTGTAACAGGGGAAGAAAATATCAAGTGAACCACTTGTCTGTAACATCTAAATGTTATCTGAGTTTGCTGTTTATTTAAACGGAAGTGCTGATGTTGGCACTTGTTCTCTGCATGTGCTGCCAACTTTGTAGTTGAAGGGATTAGTCAGAAAACAAATTAATAGAGTCTAGTTTTTCTGTGCTGAAACAACTGTGATTATCCCAAAGCAAGTTTAAGTGGATTCTATAAAAAACCCACAAAACTCAATCCTTCTTATAGGCTATAATGCATTAAACAATAGAGCGTAAGACAACACGAAGTTGATAGTATTAAAGGAGTTTACCAGCTGAGTGACTATACAAGATCATCTGCCACATCTCCACTGACAAAACATGAAGGAATACAGCAAATATAAGCTCAACAGAAAACCTTGCTTTCAGAGCAAATGTTTCTTGCTGCACTTAACATGCTTCTGCACCCAAACCAGACTGTTTAGCACATCCTGCTGCACAAGCTTAAGCTATCATGAACTACACCAACACCCTCCAGTAACATCCACCCCAAAGGTATTCTACAGGGCTTTGCAAGCTAGTTTGGCAAATAGGTTTTGTATTGATTCAGTCCTAGACAATTGTTCAAATCCTGCATGAAGTCATGACCAAGAGAGGAAAACACTGTGAAGAGAGGAATGCTGTGAGGGGCTGCTGAGGTTATATGAGGTCCCCTTTTCTTCAGGCTCATTACTGAAGTTTACACTATAGATGACACCTTACAGACCTTAAAGCAACACCTGCAAGAAGCCCATGATACTCTGCAGATGCTGCTCCTCAACAAATCAAAGCTGGAACATGACATTTCCACAAAGACCAACTCTTTCTTCCTTGACCAGACATGCATGGACATGCACAGTGTCTTTCCCAGCACCCCACAGATCATGGGCTACACTTAAACAGTAACTTGATATCTTAGCACATGATGTAAAAGTTGCAAAGGTCACAAAGATTCATGAAGAAAATTACTCTGTTCTCTCAAATAATAAGTCCTAGAGAAATAAACTAATGAAAATTAATATCATGCCTCTTTCCTTCGAACAACCTTGTATTTTCAGCTGTAGCTGCTACTAATTGAAATAGAATTAGATGACTTATTCTAACAGAATTGAACTACAGTAAAATAACCAGTCAAATATTGCAAGACATGTGGGAGTTACTAGCTAGACTGCAACACTGTACTTCTGAGAATTAGTACAATACAGAATTTTACTGATGAGGATAACATCTGTCATCTGTATTTCAGTCCCTGTCTGGAGAAGTCCAGTTTAAATGATTATCTCATCCTTACACTCTCCTCCTATCTAGCAATACTAGGATTTGGTGTTTGGATTTAGAGAAGGTTTAAAAAAGACTTAATTCTCAGAAGCTGAAGGGCAATTCAGTGCCACCACTTAAGGTACACATGTAGCCTGTATTCATTGAGAATGTATCTTTCCATCTCTATTTTTTTTAAAATTTGATTTTTTATAAAATGAAGACAGAGTGGGAATAGAACCAGTGTATGGAGACATGATGCACTTAAAGAGACTGAAGGACAGTTTCAGTGCATTAAGTCAACATTGCTCAGCTTTCTAGTTCTCAGTGGAGCATCACTGCGGTGGAGAGGAAGATGGAATGGGCTTTGGGATCTGAGTTTTCTGGGTGACAGCTGAAACACATTAACAGTGCAGTATTCCTTGTAAAGGACATGAGGAAGAACTCGTTTTAACGAATGGTAAAGCATTCTGACTGTTTTAGACAAAATGGAGTAAGAATGTTTTATTTGGGTTTTCTTCCTGGAATAGAGAGTAATGAGCAAACTACAATTCTAGTAACTGAGCTTTCCTACTACCTCCGAGTCCTGCCCTGAATACACAGGGAAGCTCTAGGAACACACAAAACACATTTTACCCTGGACCAAAGCCAAGTGTGAAACAATGCTACGTTTGAAAGTCTCCTGAATAAACTGGCTCTGTTCCTTATCCTTTGTTTTGTGTGGGTGGTGGTTTAATCCAGCTACCAATAAAAGTAACCTTGCAGAGGCACGCTGAGCTGAGCGGTGCTGATGCTTCCTTGCCAGTTAGCCTCAGCTTTCACAGAGCACAGTTGTGGCTGAGCCATCTTACACTACTCTTGTTTTAACTGATGGAGAGAAACTGAGTACCTCCTGGCTATGGTGTGAAACCATTTACATAGTGATATGTTTCTAAAGATTTAAAAACATGGGAAACAATTTTGGAACATACCATTGGGACGTAACACCCAAGCCTACTTCTCATATTCATTAAACCCATCTCACACTGACATTAGGCTCAATCAGAAAGTAAAGATGTAGTATAGTCATAGTAACGTAGCACATTACTATGGACAGGGCAGGCTGCTCCATCCAACAAGTTGATGCCAAGTGGTGGCTTTTCAGGAGAAATTGATCCAAATATAGGGAAAGTTCCAGAAATAATTAGTGATTATAGTGCAATTTATAACTGCAAAGTAGTTCAAGAGGTCCTGATGATGTGCCACTGAAGATAGGAGGAGCTTTGTTACTGAAGACTTCCCTGGTAATCTGGTTTGAATTAATAACCATACCTTGCAGTTTCTTACTCAGAAACAGTTCACAACTAACCTTCTGTCACAGAAACCCCCTTGGGACATGATTTTAGTGAGGAATCTCACTGTTTTGTTTCCCAGCAGGGAAGATTGTTACCACTGGTAATATATGCCTCCCTCTCTATGCCTTTGCATGGAGGCAGGGGAGATTTTATCAGGTGCTTCTGTTACTCCAAACCACAGAATAAAGTGCTTGATTTGCATTTCATGTACTATTTTTACAGTGTATGAAGAATAATATTTGTGTTGAGCTGTTAAATATTGACAATAGTCCCACCCTATTTATCAAATACTTACAGCTGACCAAGCAAAGGAGTGAAAGTTATTTGGAAATTTGGACCTCTTGAAGTCTTTAAATTATTTCTAGAAGTTGGAGGCTTTCCCGGTTCACATAGCTACTTTAAAAGCTAGAAATAGTTCCTCCCCCCTTTATGCCAAGAACCCATTTAAGAAATTTATAGCAGAACGAGGCACTTCTAAGACCTGAATCTTTTTAACAGTTCTTAATATAAAAAGAAGAAAGGAAAAAAACGTGTCTGAAAGTAATCGTCCTCAGTGAAATGCCAGCCTGAACCAAAGCTGTGAATGTGAAAGCTCGGGGGCTTTGGGATGGAGACACTGGCACTGAAAATATCTGTGAGCATCACCAACCATTCCAGTGCATTTTGGCTGAGCCTTTGTTCAGTAATGTTCTCCCCAAGACCCTGGCTCTGCTTTTGGGTGGAGTACTCACTTGGTAGATTGTGAGTGCAAACACCACTGAACCTGTCCGAACACAGTGTGCACCCCTGCTAAGGGTCACTGTCCCAAACCCTAGGCCGGTGACAGTTGGTACGGTTCTTCGAGAGCATCGGTTTGATTGAGAACAGTCATTTCCTGAGACTCTGCTACCATCAGCAAGAATAAATTTTTACTGAGTACTGCAAAAAATAACCTCTTCTCTACCTAAAACTGACAAGGGGATACTAAGTATATAATCCTAATGGAAAGCCTTCAGTGAAGAAATTGGTCTTGCCTTTCATCAGCAATATCCATGCATACAGCACATTTCAGTTTGCTGATAATGTACATCCACTTTTTAAAAGTAAACAGTTTTCTTAAGGCAAGACTTCCATGAACTTACCCTATAAGCATACAGAAACCCAGCAAGGTTAGAAACGAGTCACCCTTTGCTTCTAAAAAATCAAGGTAGATTGATAACACATAAAACCAGGATTGTAGGCTTGTCCTGCCACTGATTGACTGCATAAATTAATTTATGCTCAGCCTCCAGAATGAAGTTAATCCCAGTTGTGATGAGAATATATCAGAAGAAACACATTTCTAACTATCTGAAAGATACTCATCCAGATAAACCTGACAAAATTCTTTCAGCATTTTTTTATAGATCTGTCATCATATGAACTAGATCACTAGTTATTGTACTTGCATGCAGCCACAGACATCAAGAAGTCAAATCAAATATATTTCCATGTATAAAACCAGCAATTTAACACACAGTTCCATAATACTTGAAAGATAAGATCATTTTAGAGCAAATAAATAGGCAGAAAAGACCAAAACCTGTCCCTGCCTGTTTCAAACAATGAGATAATATTAGTTCCAGACAACCTATTTCCTAACATTATCTAAACCACAGCTCATAAAAATTTATAGACTCAACTTGGAAACAGAGAAAGAAAACAATGGATCTAATTATTTTCACTATCGACAATCTCAGTTCATTGCTACTGATTATATTTATACACAAATCTACTAGTAGTTTACCCCTCCTGTATTTTCTTTTAAATTTAAAATCACAGCAAGAAATCAGAATTTTTCACATACAGATTGAATGTCTTGCCACAGAGAATATACCCATGGTGTCCCCAGTCAGCACACCTGAGGGTGCTCCTATGACAAGTCTTTTCACTTTATGACAAGACCTGGCACATGCTTTCAGCACATGATATCAAAGTGTGAGTAACAGGAGACAAGGAATATTAGCCATGGACACAAAGTAGTGCTGACTTTGGAAATCTGCATTTGAGTACCATCACTGCTTGGTAATACAGTTGCACAATCGCACTTTTTCATAATATTACTGTATTTTAATGTTATTACAGGGGACAGCAAAAGAGGTGCCTCAGCAACTGTGTCCCCCCCTCACCCCTCCATGGCCTTCCTAGGGGTGCATTTTGCCATTTCCATTTTTTAAAGTAAGATTCATGGAACATCCAGTTCTGTGCTTACTCATAGCACATGCAGGCCTGCTTTTTCCCCATTTAGAAATCACAAAAGAAATTAAAAATATATGCCAACATCATGGTGAGTTTGTAAACAAAGGGATTAAATTCTTACAGGAAAGGCAAAACCAAATCCAACGACAAAAAATAAATAACCATGATAAATAAATAACACTTTATTGTGCAATAAAGAATTTAAATTTATAGAGGATGTAAACTAGCAAATCTTTCTCCTGAGCAAATTGCTTTGCAGTATTAAAGAATGGTAGAGATTTCAGTGTCATTGAATTATGATCCCACATCATGTAAGAACATGCTTGCTCTCCTCAAGTCATAAAATAACCACTGGCTCCTTATTATGTGTATTACCAGTTCAGATCTGTTCTCTGGTCTCAGGCCTGCTGAACACCATGCTAAAACCCAAACCTTTTGTTAAAACATAGGCAGGAGAATAAGATACAGGTCAGACTGGTCTAAGTATTATTTGGTGAAGGAAAGACCCTCCTAACTATTTGGATTTTATAGCTTTAGTTATTTTTCAACTGGAATCCATAAATGTTTATCCAGTCTTCCTATGATGTCCTTTGATCTCTTACGTTTTCATTTTTAAAAACACAGATAACATTCCTGTATCCATATTAAACAAATAAGTAGGGGAGACAACACAGTGGTTTGAACTTTTGTTTGGATTTTCTCTCAGGATTTATAAACACCAAGCTAGTCCTTCACTGGCTGCCAATGCAAAGAAATTCAAGCTTATATAAAAATCCATGCTGATCCGGCGTATTTAATGCAAAGCAGACCTATACAAGTGAGACTCCTGAAGAGTTTTGTTTAATGCTGGTTTGGTTGTGTTACTGCTTTATCTAAAAGCATTTACTGTTGTATTACTATCACCAAATCCTACAATATGGAATGGAATTTTTAAAGTGTAAAAATTGAAGGGAAATATGTCTAAATAAACAAGGTAGAGGTTATCTTCTGGTGGGAAATTTCTTAATGCTGTAAAACAAACATTTGCAAGAAAATTCAGCACAACAAAACCAGGCTTTAATCTCTGGGTCAGAGGCCAACAAGCAAAGTGTGGTCAGGAAAGTGATGGGACAATGACTGTGAGTGGGTCCCTGCTCTCCAGAATCTAAAAACCCATTGTGGTTACTTCACAACCAACTGGAGCTGGTGCAGGAAGAGCAGGGATCTCAGGCACATAGTGGGGCACAAGCAGCAGGCTGATGCACTCAACCACACTTCACACTTAGTCACAAAAGCCATCCCACGTGCCACCAGTTGCCTACTACAATCCCTATGCACCTTGGTTTCATCCTTCATTTTAGCACACTGGAAGGAAAAGCATTTATTAAATGGGCATCTGATACAGTAGGGCTCACACTAAACATGTAGGCACCTCGTGTGCTACAGAGTAGCTAAGGCACTGCAGGAGAAGGAGCAGCACTGTTTGAAAAGATCAGCTTCAGAAACAAAAGTAGTCATGCTATTACAAACATGCAACAAAGAGAGGAGTGTATCCATCCCCTCATATCACATCTGTGCCCTGCAGGCAATGTTCTGAGAGAAGTCTGTGAAACTTGTACTTGCAGCTATCTCAGACAGCTCCACCTATAACTGCCTCAGCTCTGGCCTCTCCTGGCACCTGACCCAGTGCCAGAAACGCGTACGTGATCCCCTAGTGTTCCTGTGTTAGCTTTGTTTAGCTAGCAAGCATTTACAAACACACCATGCAGGAAAGCAAAGTAAACATGAAAATGGACTCAGGAGTTTTATTTGCATCTATTGTGTTCATTTGTGTACACTGCAGAGAAGCACAGGGATCTAAGATGCTGCCACTCCTGGATCTCCCCGGGAACGACTGTGCTCCTGCTCAGGGAGCCTGACCCAGCCTTATGACCAGGCAGCTTATGATACTTCTCCACTGCATGTGCTGCTTGAGTCCAGCCATGGACTGAGCAATTAAATGTTAACCAGAGGTTTTGTACAATCTTTACAGCCAAAGGTGAGTACCATGGTTGCTGCATTACCTCCATCAGTTGCAGCACTGTGGGACGCTTTTGTTGCCATCTGCCTGTTGCCCACTCTCCTCCATCATCAGTATTTTTCCAGGCCTTCAAAGTCCTAACCTATTTGGCACTAGCCATTCTGCTTTTTTCCACTGGCCTCCAATTCCTTGTTCCAGGGCCCATTGCTAACACCACTCCTTTAAGGAACAGAAAGGGCCAGCTGCAGAGCTCAGCCAGACATCCTTCATTAAGGTAGCAACCACAAGGCTGGTCTGTTGATGGCTGAGCACTAGCTGGGCAACCCAGCCCAGCAGGTGGAATTCAAATTCAACTACCCATGAGCATTCTTCATGCTGCTCACATTTTACTAGATTGCAGGCTCTGTTGGCTAACTGGCTAAAAGGAACACCTGCATTCACAGATTGTTTTCTTGGTGTGAGCTTTTTGCTGCTTTTGGAGCTTGTATCTTACAAACAATCTACACATACTGTCAAAGTGAGCTACAGGTTCCTAGTTTTCACTACCCTGTCAGCATTAACACTGAGTAGCATCACACCATGCACAGCACTTCAGGGATTTGCAGGGATTTACAGTTCCTCACTGGTTATCAAAGCTTCTATAATTCTGCTGTGCCAGAGTCCACTGTAACCACTGTTACAGAATTAGGCAAAGGTACAAGAAGCAGCTGGTGAGGAGACACCAGGAAAACCTCATTTGGAAGAGCACAGCAATCTCTGCTGCACTACTGCTGGTGGCTCCAAGCAGAAGCAGTGGTATTACCAGTGTCTGAGACCTTCGTTCATGAGCTTTGCATAATGCATCATATCTGTATGGACTTCAAGAAACATCTGTTCATCCTCCTGTAGCAGAGTATATATTAGAGTGAACCATGGCAGCATTGAGAGGGACAACTTCTGTTATCAGGAAAACAGCTGTCTTGGTTAGCTACTTCAGATATCAGGACAACTGCTTTAGTACTGGCAGGTTAACAGTTCTAGCCATGGCAGAGTGTTGCTATGAATGTTGTTTATCTCTAAATTGCCCCACCCCCAGTTATGTACCTGAAACAAACACCCACTGCTCAGGGAATAGATTTTCAAACAAGAGTGGAATTTGTGAGGACTGACACACATCCTACATCTCAGCCTTTGAAGGAACAAGAAACTTTTCTCTGTAGGGTTTGGTGGGCATGGAGATTCCTGTGCACACTGTCTTGTTAAAGTTCCATAGAGACTCACAGGGCCACTGAGAAACCTCAGCTATAAGTGTAGCCATCACAGAACTGTGGTTGTGCACACTGACTGGTTCAGTCTGGTTTGGTTGAACCAGCTGCTGAAGTTGCAGTTGCTTGTTGTAACCTGCCTCCAGCAAGCTTAGTCTGAGCCACTGCTCCTCCCTGCCCATGCAGCCTACCCTGCCCTCTTCTTGGGAGCTACAACGCATAAGCTCTTCTCACTCTTACTCCTTTCTGCTCACTCAGGCTCAGTGTCCCCAGTTCACCTCTCTCATATATGGGAGACCTTGCCAGGCCCCTCCCTCTGCCATCAAGACACAAAAGAAAAGGGAACCACTGTGCTTCCATTTCATGGCAAAATATATAGCAGACTCAGGGAAGAAGCTGTTAAATGCCAGTGTCACAAATACCATCTGCATCTGTCAGTGCAGCCACTGCAATGTCTGCAGAGAGCAGGTCATAAGGAGCAATTGGCTTTCCAGCTGAACTTTGTAACTAGAAAGTGTCACCTCAAGCTAAGTGATCTTAGGGGTGCTGTGGAAACTGAGTGACATAACCCATGTTCAGTGGTGAGAGCTTTATGACTAACTACCAATGGACACCCTATATAACACATCACATCTCTTCCAGAAACTTAAAGCTGAGCTTCTTCCTTAAGTCTACCAGAAAAAAAAAGAAACAACAAAGGAAGAGTTCATCTGTACAAGTTACTCAGTGAACTGGACTGACCACTAACAGATTGATTTGCCCAAAGTGTCAGTTCATACATTGCTCCTCACATTTGCTACTCTAAGTAGAGAGAGCACAGGTTTACAGCTAGATGGACAAATGCCTTTTAAAATGTGCTCTGAACATGCCATGAGAGACCTCTGGCAGAGCTGAGGCTTCCTGTGGCCTGAGCACCGAACAGACAGTAAGTGCCTATGCAAACAATCCTGGTTTACTAAAGTCACAACACTATACAAAAAAAACTAACCTGGGAATAAGGTGGCCTAGCAGAGAAGTGTCAGGGAGACAGCTGAGTGGGTTCAGCTCGTTTATTAATCTGCAAGTGATGTACAAGGCTTTTCTGCTAAACAGGTCATCCAGGGGTGGGTAGAAAAATATTAGTTTTTTCCTCAGCTGCAGTTTGTGCAGGAAAGTTGATAAACTTGCCAAGCAGACAGCTCTAAATGATACTTTTTTTTCCCAAAACCCCAACTGAAAGCACTTATGCAAAAGATCTAGTTCTCCTCAGGGGCAGTTAAATTATAGCTATGCATTGGAGAGCTCCACAAGCTCTATACATAAACATTTAAGCACTGTGATTTATTACAACTAGATAGGTCCAGCATGTTAATGTTCATTTATCTTTCATACTCCAGGAGAGCAGCAGCAGAACTATTCTCAGCATGACAAAATTTACAACAGAGCATATGCAGCCAGATTTACCTACTTACAGACCATCACTTGGTATTTAGACCTGTCATAGCTTTGCAGAGTTCCCTGGCACACCACACAGAGCTTGGAGCAAGGATGTTTAATATCTTGAGCAAATCAGAGGCAGGGTGCTCCAGCTAGGGAATATTCAAGGCACAGATGAGATGTGGAAACAACTGATGAGACAGTGAGAGGCACGTTTTTCTGAGCTGAGCAGCATGCAGGGCTTTAGAACCAGCTTCCAAAACCAGTACAGCTACAAACATGAGACATGGAGGTGCTGGAGTGTGCCCCATGAAGGTGGTGAAGGGTCTAAAGAGCAAGTCTTGTGAGAAGCAGGCAAGAGAATTGAGGCTGTTTACCCTTTAGTTAAGGAGGATGAGGAGAGATCATATCCCTCTCAACACCTTGTTCTAAGCAGGTGGGTGTCAGACTTTTCTCCCAAGAAATAGAGAAGTTTTTTCTTTTAAACAAGGGAGATGTAGTAGATACAGCCTATCTGGAATTTTGGTATAATGCTTCATGAGTCATGAGGAATAAACTCTGTTAGAGGCAATACTGAACAATACAAGAATTCTTAGGTAAGGAGCTGGCTAATGTAAAGAGTTTTATTGCAGCCAATCTGGCTTCTTCCCCACCCCGAAGAAATGCATATGATCAACCATCCACAGCACAGTGGTAACAACTGATCAAGTAATTCATTGCTGAGTTACCTGAATGCATCTTCTGGAATGATTGATTTCCTCCAAGTTTGGGTATCTACCTACAAGTCACTTCAGCAGAATCATGCTATGGATCCTCTTCTCCATAGCACCAGCATGCCTCCCAAGTACACGCTGGAACTTTTTTTTTAGAATTGCTCTAAATTATCCTTACAGTTTCTTTGTTTCTGAGCTAAGATCATTTGATTTAGCATAACTCCAGGGGAAAAAAATAATCTGCAAGGACAGCAATGATCAGTTACTTCCCTGGCAATTTTCCACCTGCTAAGAAGCATGAAGTCTGGAGCCAGCCTTTGTATCTGCTTTTATCAGTTTTGATGAGTTAGGCTCTCTGTCTTTTGGTATTCCTGTTCAGTATTGTAGGAATTAAAACCATCTGAAATGGAACTTGTTTGTTTTTTTGAACCAGGTGGTTCTTGGTTTGGTACTTCTGCTCAGAGAAGACTTTGCTATCTGTTGGCTGTGAGAAAGAAGGCTTTATTCCAAAATGTAATTTGTGACCCAGCTGCAAGTACTTCGGAGAAGCCAAGAAAAGACCAATTCTAGCATGAACTAACAAGCATGTCATGATCCTATCAGGCATCAGTAAGAGCATCTATTCTCACCATTCCTCTCAGGGTGTGTTTGGGAAAACTACAATACTCTCAGCTTTTTAAGTAACCACAAAAAGACCCCAAAACAATTTATAATAAAAAAATACAACACAACAAATAAAATACTCAGCAAATGGAGACAAATGAAATCCTGTATCAGTGGTACTGTGGTTATACAAAATTATTTTCCAAGAATAATCCAAAAATTAGAGCTCTGAAACAAGTGGTTTAATTTTTGCCTTCCTCATTCCAAATTCAGATGACTTTCATTTTTCATTTGTAATCTTAGAATGGAAATCTGAAGATTTCATTTGAAAAACAAGAACATCCTGGAGTTTGAAAACAAATTCTATCAGGAATACATTTACACAGAGCTAAAGGAGGTAACTATTAAGTACTGAAAGGAGAAGCACTAAGCCACAAATCATTCTCAATAGACCAGACACTGACTTCTGCCCATCCTAGAAGAACTGCTTATAGCAGGACCGAAGATCATCCCAAAATACCTCAGCATGCAGGTTATAGTGCCCCGTAAGAGGTCAAGTAACCAGTCTCCCTTGTTCACAGGTGAAGTTTTCATACTTTAGATTCCTCTAACACAATCAAGTTCTCTCTTGCTATGATTCAATAGCAGTAGATATTTGCAAGTCTTAAAACACCAATGCAGTCAGACTTGGTGCTGGCCAAAGACAGTTTCTACTCCACACACCCTTTATCCTCTAAGCTGCCTTTCATAGGAATCAGTATCTCTTTTCAGCTCATAAGTCATAATCAAGAAATGCAGACTACTTACTGTTTTCTTTTACAGAGTATGGAAAGATTCAAAGGTCACAGAGGAATGACAACTGACTTTGTTACTAACACTGCTACAGACCTTAGATACCTGAAATGTGGTTGGCATCATATTATTTGGCCTTTCCCTGAAGGAAGACTGAGATGCTGAGACCTATGCATTTAACAGTAAGCTAATCTATTGGAAGTCACAAGTCAATGTTCCTGTATCCAAGGAAAACACCCCTTTTCTCCATCACTCACAGACATGCACTTACTTTGCTGCTCCCTGGTAGACAGTCCTGGAATAACAGTGACTGCAGCCCAGACCAGAAAAAAACGTGGAGAAGGCTTTTAAGAAAGAAAGGAACGGGAACAATGCTACTTTTGAAGGACAAAGGGTGGGAAAGGAACAGACATCACTAAGTGAGAAGAGTAATTTGAAACAGGTTATAAGTGATGGGGATGTGTGTGTGTAAAAACAGCATACTGGGAATACAGGGCCAGAGTAAGATGTTCAGGGAAAGAGTTAGAGAAATCAGCATAGTTTTATCACATACACAAGTGAAGTAGAGAATGTAACAGTTACTGTCCAAATTCTTTCTTGCAGAAGGCATTTCCTTCCTGCCTCATGAATTCCACAGTAGCATCTTAAGCAAATCATGACCTTTGCTTTTCAGCTTGTCTCAGTAATGAAGTGAAAGATTTGCAGTGAACAGCATTAGCTACAGCATAAATACAGCTATTTTTCAGTCTTAGGCACTGACAATGAGATATTCCAGACCTGCAATTCAGTCTGTGGTCTATGGTCATGCTATAGTTACTGTATAACCATATGTGCTTTTTGTTGTCCCTGTTCCCTCACTTGCCTGATTCAGTAACCAGCAGATTGCTGTCATAGCACATGATACTTTGTGTTGAAGTTTTATGGTTCCTTCCCAGACCATGATGGAAGTCTTAGACTGTTCTTTGAAAAGACTGACAGAATGTATATTGAAGGGGAATCAACATTTGATTTGTTCTTGCCTGCTTCCAAGCAGCAAAACAATCAGGCTGCATCAAATTTAAGACTACTGTTCCATCTGAGTTCTAATTTTAAAGCCCTTCCACGGGTATGCTTAACTTCTGCATAATGTGCTCAGCCAATCCTGCAATTTGTAAAAAGAAATATGTATCCTTCCTTTATGAGCAGAAGGAAGTTAGTTATGAACAAACCAGCCATTGCTCATAGAAGCCTGTCTTTCTGACTCCTAAGTACTCATCTTGGATGCAATAGACTCTGGTACTATAGCTAGGGTGGTCATTTTTGTGATGGAAAGTCCTGTTCTATTACTGCTGCAGGCCATCAGCACTAAGCCTGTGAACAAGCTCTGAACAAGTTTATGCAGGAGTAAGGTAGATTTGTTTGTTGGTTTAAGTGTGGTTCACTTTCAGTAATGACAGTAATGTACAATCAATTGCTTCCTTAATTTCTCCTTTACCCACTGGGCCCTTCAATCTGATTTGTGTGTTAAACTTTATCACTAGTCCAAATGCTGATGTAGTTAGTTACATACAGAAAATCTGTGTGGCAATTCTTCAGAAAGAAACAGTCTCTGGGATTTACATTGGGTAGAAAAGTTTACAATGTCTGACTTCGACATTTCTAATTGTTCTGAATGTTTCTCAAACAGAATCGCAGAACTGTAGGGGTTGGAAGGGACCTCCAGAGAACATCAAGTCCAACCCCCCTGCCAGAGCAGGTTCCCTAAAGCAGGTCACACAGGTCAGTGTCCAGACAGGTCTTGAATATCTTCAGAGAAGGAGACTCCACAACTTCTTACCAATTCACTTGGTCCTGTCCCCAC
>VXBZ01007723.1:611310-651870 GCA_013399135.1 Heliornis fulica | reverse complement strand
CAAGGGGCCTACAAGAAAGATGGGGAGAGGCTGTTCAGTAGGGCCTGTTGTGACAGGACAAGGGGTGATGGTTTTAAAATAGAGGGAGGGAGATTTAGATCGGATATTAGAAAAAAGTTCTTTGCTGTGAGAGTGGTGGAGCACTGGAACAGGTTGCCCAGGGAGGTGGTGGATGCCCCATCCCTGGAGAAGTTCAAGGCCAGGTTGGTTGAGGCCCTGAGCAAACTGATATAGTTGGGGGTGTCCCTGCTTCTTGCAGGGGGGTTGGACTAGATGACCTCTGGGAGTCCTTTCCAATTCTGATCATTCCATGATTCTATGATTCTATAAACATTGATGAGATCCCCTCTCAGTCTTCTCTTCTCCAAGCTGAACAGCCCCAGCTCACTCAGCCTTTCCTCAAAGAGGAGATGCTCCAGGCCCTTCATCATCTTTGTGGCCTCTGCTGGACTCTTTCCAGAAGAAATCATATCATTACCAAATCAAAGTTATCACAGTAATACTTCTGATTTGTTATTTCTTGCAAAGCTAGGAGAAAATCTCTTCTACAAGTGTTCTGCATTCTTCTCTTGTTTAGAAATGTCAGGATATAAGCAAAAAACAAAGTAGTAGCTTGTTCTGTGCACTCAGATACAAAAATGGAAACAAAAGTGGCCTCTTACATGCTGGCCACCACAAGGGAAAATATGATGAAAGTAATTGAAATGCTAATTTTATTATTTTCAGACTTCTCAAATACAGATCATTCCTTAATATGAGAAAAGCTAATACAATTTTAAAAATCAAATTCTTCTGATAATCTAAGAAGCTTTGAGGAATTTCCTCCATCTCTCTACAAGTCAAGGTGCCCAATGTTTCTATACTGTACTACTCAGACTAAGCTTCCTCCTAAAAAGCTTTCTACTCGCCAAGATTTTTTCCCATTCCTTAAAAAACAAACAAAAGCTTGTTTTAAAAGAAATATGAAAAGAATCAAAGCAGTGGTGTTGAGCCAAAAGTCCTCCTTTCCCCACCCTCACTGTGTTCATCTGGAAAGCATCTGGCAAACAGATTCACTGATAGTTTAGAAAAGCCTTTTATCTGTTCTCATGGACTTAAGGAAAGTGGATAGGGTACATATACCATGGACTAATTGCACTTTCCCTTTGTATTGTCACTTTGAAAACATAGGAGTAGGTGTAACATCTACCACGTTCACAAAAAAAAAACCCCAAACCAAAAAACAAAGAAAAAGAATCAAAACCCTAACCCTAAAAATCCACCTTCCCTGGTAAGGCTGCACAAAACTCAGGTTAGTAAATTGAAATGCTGATTCAATACCATCCTGTAGCAGCAGTGCAGCAAGGAGATTAACTTGGAGCATTGGCTTATCACTGTGACGTTGGAAGTTAGCTGTTCATTAGAATCTAAGCATGCAGCAGACCTTTGGGGACCTTTATTATTCCTTTCTATGTTTACAGATATAGCACTTTTCCAAAATTTCTAATTTTGATCATAAAAGCTTATCTGACTATGCTTTAATTTTCATTCAAAAGAGACTATAAAGAAAACTGTTAAGAAAAAATGCACTCCTGCTATGATATGTCTTCATACGTGAGTACATATACTTATCTCCTCCATACTTCCGTGGCTGGGATGTTCTCCCAGACTCAGTGGCATTGCCATGACTTACTGCAGACAGACACTAAGAATTAGCACATGTTTAATGAAAGTTTCATTTAATACAACACAGTGAATGTCACAGGGTTAAACAGTGACAGGAGGTCACCACCATGAGCCCAGAAGAACCTTGTCTGCTCAGTAGTGAAAAGCAGAGCCATAAGGCTAACCCTGCTAACAAAGCAGCTGGTGCATTCCAGTGCACCCTGCCTTCAACAACACGAAAGGAGAGCTAAGCCTCATCCTGAAATGCCATGCTCACATTGCATGGTGACTATTTAGCACACATTACATGCTTAAACCCCAGGAGGCCAAAAAACTGCCTTCTCCTTTGCAGCACTGGCTATGGGTCCATCTATAAAGCATATTAGAGTCTTCCCAAGAAAGATATTTCCTATTATTAGTTTAGAAGACAAGAAGCAAGCACTAACAGGATTAGTCACTCTAGAACATGGGTCACAGCCTCATGGAAACTTTTCCAGGCTTTTGCTAAAGGTGTTCAGCAAAAGTAAAAAGTTAAACCTAGATTTTGCCAAACTATCCATTCTGCTTAGGTTTGCTTTCCTGTGCATGCACTATGTCTCTGATTACTGCCTCTCTTGTGGCTGTTAATACAGCTCAGCATTTTGTAAAGAACTGAAGTGTCTCCACTCTCCCCCTGGTCACACTGTCCCTGGTCACATTGTCACACTGCATTTCAGAATGTCTTGCAGGTCCTAAGCCTGCTTTGACTGTTGATATTAACCCCAAAAGCTGAAGGTGTACTTTCTAAGGCTGCTCCCCCTCCAATCCTCATAAGTCTCATTCAGACAGAATCTTCCTGTTACACTCAAATTTATGACTACTACATGTATACTCTTGTTTTGACAAATATTATTTCCTATTAATATATGGGGTTATTTTAGGAAAGACACAAAAGAACTGGGTNTGGTCTACACTCAAACCCCCCCCCCCCCGAAGTTTTACCCATTTCAGAAAGAAGAGTTCTCCTGTTAACCGTTATCCAGGTATCATCTTAATTAATAACTGGATATTAACTTTGTTACAACAGATGATGCTTAATTCAGGAAAAGCAGGAAGAAGATAATTTTTTTCTTACACCAAGAAAACTAGAACTGAAAGTAAAAAGGAAATCCCAAATACACAGAGTATTAAAAGCTTACAAAAAGGAAAAATAGAGCAGTAGTCATTTCCCTTATTAATGGGATTAGAGCCCCATTAGAGTAATAGTCTAATGGGGCTGCCCTCAGACCAAACTGGAACAGCATGCAGCCTTGCCAGCCTGAGGACAACATCCAGCCATGACTCACCTATGAGCAAGCAGCAGTGAGAACCTGGCAGCTTTCCACATCCCTGGAAGCCTGGGTGTGTGCTGTCCTGTGCCCTCCCTCCAGCTCTGCCCACAGGACTGCTGCTAGGTCATGCTCACAGGAGAAATGCAGAGTCCTGGGTAACAAGAGGTTTGTGTTTCAGCAGGGAGCCTGGTTAGGAACCTGTCAGGGCTGCAATCCCACAGCACAGCCAGGTCAGAGCACTGTCTGCATTTACTTGTAGCATCGGCCCCTCTCGCCGCTGTGAGTGCTGATTTTCTGCCAAGTGCCCCTTGGATGTCATTGTCCTGGGGAAGCAGCAGTGACCAGAACCTAGAGGCATTGCTTTTGCCAACAAATACAGCCCTAGAGTGAGGTGTCCAGTTTGTCATTATTCCAGGTGGTCCCTAGATTGTGTTTATGAAACCAATTCTCACACACCAACCGTATCATGAAGCCATCCCCTTGTAGTGTTTGGGGTCCACATGCATCTTCCTGACCTGAAGACCATGGACCTTGGCACACCTAAAGCTACCCTTCCTTATGCAAGGGACTTCTTCCTGCTTCTCCAAAATACCACAGAGGCTCTGGCAAATCAAGGACTGGAGTAAGTTAGCTCATGATTGAACTAATCAGAGCACTCTGAAATAAAGCTTATCTATTTTATAGGTGTTAAGGTCTTCTGTAGCTAAGGAACAAGCTCAGGTACATACTAGAGCTCCAGCCTGGAGTTCATGAGCTTGGGCCTGTGGCTAAGTTCAGACTTCAGTTACTTTCACGTATTACAGTGCTCAAGTCTAAGTTACAAACCCACCTTCAGTTCAGACACTTATGTATAAATATCCTCTACCTAGTTTTCAGTATAGAGCAAATGTAAGTTGTTTCTTGACTCAGGAAAAGGTTAAACAACTAAAAGAAGCAGCAAGACCAGAATTACTAACAGTCTGAAAACCTCATACTTCAAAACAACAGAAGTATTGTTACTGACTGCTGTGATGTTATTGTTGTATGACCTAGCAGGAATAATATGCAGTTTTTAGGCCTCAAACTGAGGTGCTGCAAGAAGAGTATTATGGACTAGAATTCTTTCTTTTGCAGCTGAAGACAGAATAAGCAGTCAAAATAAATACAGGCCCCCAGTACATAGGAGGTCACATACAAGTAAAGAATTTCCTCATTTAATGTTTACAAAAGTAAATCAGAGAAATTACAATAAAATAACCAAGTTCCACTGTGGTTACAAATCTGGCACTTGTGGCTGGGATTTGAGAGACATACGGAGTCCTCTCCAGCACAGGAAATGGCCTGTCTTGGGAAGATTCTGAATTTATTTAGCAAATTTTATAATTATCATGAAAGCCAAATATTTGTGGCAACTTTCATCCTTTTGTGCTGTTTGTAGCTTTGAGATCTTTTTTACTGATGTAAGATTTGCTATACAGTTTTGGAAAGCAGTTTTGCAGCATTAATAAGCACAAAAATGCAGCCTGTAATAATATTAAAACATAGTTAGTGATACTGCAGGATATCACAACTGAGAGTTCTCCTACTGTAGATATACCCACAGAAGTGCAACACAGGAAGAAGAAAATTATTGGTATAATTCCCCATGCCCCCCTTGTATTTTTGACAGGCTGTCTTTCAGGATTTCAATCTCTAGCCCATGGAATTTTCTTTTACACTGAGAAGTTTGCCATACTTAACATCAGGTTGCCTTGGAAGGAACAACATTACAGTCCTGTCCAGAAAGCTAAGAAGTTTCCCATATCTGTTGATGTGTTTTGCTCAATCTTCACTGCTTATAGAGGTAACTGGCCTCAAAAAAAAAAAAAAAAAAATCAAGATTCATTGCCTCTACCCTCATCTCAGGCTCTCATGTGCTTTTCATGTGCTTACTCTATGCTTTGAAACTCAGAGCAGTCTTATCTTCATTGGCTCCCTCCACTGGGATGTCCCTCCCACGGCCCAAATACATAGCAGAGATTTGCATTCCTGCTGAGTGCCTATGTTTAATTTTGAAAGTATACACTCAGTCTAATGAGGAAAAATGAAACTGGATGTCTAGATTGATATGGAAAGCACCACTGAGTGCACAACTGCAAGCAAGCAGTAAGCATGTTGTTTGCTTATTTCCCACAACAGGTTTTATCCACTGAGACATGCCTTGAAATTAGAGGCTAAGAAAAACTTAATAAGGGAGAAGGGAAGAAAAGGAAGACGAAAACAACCCTCTTTAACCATCCTATTTGCCACTCTCCAGACTGCTCCTGTTTAATCTTGCCTTGAGGTATCATTAATAGACATTACATGGAAAAAAACTACATAGGGGTATAAACACTTGGTGACATACACACAGTTCTGATGGAGGAAAATTTCCTTGGTTGATTTACTCAGTGATGGTATCATCCAGTACCCCTTACTCTTCCAGACCTTCCTCACAAGTCTCCTCTTTTTAGTTTTAAATGGGTAACATTTTACCTCTCTACAGTGCTACAGAAGATCAGGCAAAGGTATTGCATCATCTCCTGAAAAGTCTTTGGAAATAAAAAACTACTCCCCTGCTGCACACCCTTGCCAGTCCTGGGGTTTACACAGTGTGGCAGAAACTTGATTTTATGAAATATATGAAGTCATAGTCAGAGGAACTACATTATGCCAGGTCTTTGTGAGAGAACATTTACTTACAGGGGTTTCTCATACTCAACCCTTGATTGTATTAGCTATCAAATCAACCTCTATAACTCGGTGGGAAGTCACCCTGAATTAGCTTCCTGAAGCTTTTCTAGATTTCAAGTTCTCTATTATACTCAAATAGATCCAGCTATTTTGGGAAAATGACAAGACAGTTTATCCTTGGCACAACTCTGTGAAGCTATCATTAATACTGGACAATTCCAAAGAGGCAAATTAAGTTTAGTCTAGCAAAGCAGCATGTTACATTCTTGACCACAAAATAGGAAATAAAATGTTATCAAAACCAAAAACAAGACACAGGACATACTTGAGTTCCAGCTGTCTCAAGACTTTTCTGAGTCATGTCCCAGGAGCAGAGATGAGAAATGTAGTGCTCAAGCAGAGCCATCTTTTCTTCTCTAAGGGAGGAGGAGAAACACCTGTGTCTTTGGAGTTTTCAAGACTCTGCTACAGGTGTTCTGATCTAAAGACAGCAGCAGCCCTGCTTCATGTGAAAGTGTGGTTCAGAGGTGCTTTATATCCATATTTCTAATCACATAAATCTCTTCACTCAAGATTGTATCTCTTGCCTTGGTCAGAAAGCACCCCCATCCAACAAGTCAAAGATCACTTCAGTCAGTGTGCCTTATTCCAACGGGTTTCATTCACAGATGGCAGTTTTACAGTTACCACTGGAAAGCAGACAACTCCCTACAAACCCAACAGTCAACTGCTGTCTTACTGGAACATATACAACTATCTATTTTTGATGTTATGGTGGCTTGATTCCTTAACAATTGTAGTTGAACCTTGTATTTCATTAAATACTTACATCTTCTTGTGAATATTTTGTACACCTGTTTGGGTTTTTTTTCCATTCATCTAAAGGCTATTGCTAATCTTTGTTTAATAAGGAATTCTTTTAGTGAACAAAGATAACAGTAGCTAGGTCAAGAGCAAATTAAAATGAAAAACCCCCTAAACTACTTCAAATTCAACATGTATGCACAGTCATACTATTTAAGTCTATTATTCCCATCTATACTAGTCTTCACATTACATCATTTATTAAATGAACAGAAACATTCCAGTCACAGTAGCAACTTTTAATAGCTACATGGACAGTTCTGCTGTGTCTAATTAGCAGCAACAAAAAAAGCTTCTATTTCAAAGTGATAGAAATAAATTTTGGTCTGCCATTGAAAGCTATGCAGCCATTTGCTTTTCACTTACTCATGGGTTAAGTCTGTTCTTGGAAAAGTCACTTTCCACCTTATCAACTTTTCCCATGACGGTTGGCAGTTCCTTAGTGCCATCAGAGTGCAGCCTTCAGTGGAACTTTGGTCATAGGCACTCAGGCTAACAGTGTGGATAGTTATCACATAGGTCTTCAGCCTAGTGTGGATTCATGTTCAAAGGGAGCCAATAAAGAGAACAGCACACAGAAGACAAGAGTTCTTTGGAGTCCTCTATTAATGGAAGACAAATTTTGACTAAGGCTTCAATTTGATAATGAACATTATTTTTGTATACATACAGATGTAGATTGTAGAAGAACATATATTTTTGGTGTGAGTCATCCCTTGGTAGCAGATTACCTATATAATAGTTTATTAATGAAGGAGAACATAATCTGAAATGTTAAAATATCATTTCTCTCCCCTTAACTAAGTATCTGGATGATCAGGTTCAATACAGTATTTTTATACTGAATTAACCTAGCAAGAGACATGAAGAATAAGTAATAATTAGATCTAATGACATTAAACTTTAAAAAAGAAAATATCTTTATTTACATTCTAAGAAATTACTCGTATTCTTGTTGGTAGGTAGCAGCTTCCACCTTTGATATACACTAGCACTATATATAGCAATAAAACTAGAGTTATAATGGAAAAATATGATCTAGCTACTAGCTGTAATGTGAGAACTATCTGCTACAACTACACACTAGGGGAGAACAACACGGCGTTTCCTTAGTGGAGGTGGAACAGAGCTGATGGAAAAAACTGCTTGGAGTCCACGGAGAGAGATCGTGTATAGTACGGGGTGGATCACTGTTGTGATAAAGAAAAGAACATTCTCTGTTGCTCAATGAAAATTATTACACTTAATATATGCCACTAATCTTCCCATATGCCCTGGAGATCTAAGTGAGCCTTTGCACATTGTTCTTTGATGTTTCTGATGGCAACTAATTAATTGTAATGAGAGGGAGTGCTGAGTTTAGGAGTTTTATCTCACTGCACTGCAATTTGTTTTCACTGGCAACTGGCTGAGTTTTCCTTTACAACATGCCTCATTTATTTTGACAATGCAGTCAGAGGTTGATACATCTATGTTTAAAGCATTACATTTTAAAAAATTGCAGTTCAGAGTCCCATTAGGTACCAAGCCAACAGTGATTTACTTAGGGTTTATTGTGTTTTTTAATTACAAACTCAGTTGCTTTTGGAGCTTTTTCTCTAGCCTCTACCCTCATTTCCTACTTGGACACTCTTGCACATCCTCCATTTTACTATTCTCTGCAGACTTTGATATCCAAACAGCTGCCTTATTTTTCTTGTTCAACAGCAGTAGGTAGCCAGTGGCAAATGAACCTGGCAGAAAGAGTCACCACTACCTAATTCATTAAAGCACCTATCAACTGGAAGAACTTACTGTATACTAAGTATGCTGCCTTGATTCTATTAATCAGATAATAAAATTCTACTTAACTTTCAGATCTTATAGTTCAAGTAAAGAAATACAGAGATGAAAAAGTAATTTACTGATGAAAGCAAAACTACCCATTCCTATCCTGAATTTAACTGGCACTTTAAAAATACCTTTTTAATTTAAATGTTTAAAACTAGAAGTAAGATAAGGAAGCAGTTTGTCAAAGTTAAACCACTTTTTATAGAAAAGCGTGGGGCAGTGACAGAAGTAATATATTTTAAGATGTTGCTGTGTGCCCTGGACTGTGAATTTGCAGAGACAACACACTGTCTGGGTAATTACTGTGAGGATGTGGATTTATTTTAAGCCATTAGTTCCATCACAGCTTATTTCTGCTAAAGATTACAGCATCATTTATATTTAAATTGCCTCTTCAAATCAGATAAAACATTTAAATGCTTTGGTAGCAATTTTGGCACTTCTGGTGACATTTCCCATGAGTATTATAAGTTTCTATCTTCCTACTTATGCAGGGAAGTGAGGGGTGAGATACTTGTGAAAAGACAAACTGCTTTCATTAGTCTGTAAAGCAGCAGGACTTGTCAGAGACTCGAGTAGTGGGTATTTCTGCTAACAAGACTGTTGGATAGGAGCATATATACAGTTGCCTCCCTATTGCCATTTCTGAGAGTCTTCTGTTTTTATGAGTAAGCACACTTCCAATTGCTCATGTCTTTAAGCCCAGTCTTCCAAGGGTTTGCAAGGCAACAGGGAGCTGCTGATTTTTCACAAAGGCCAGCCTAACTCTCCTGTCTAAATCAGAAGATTCAAGCAATGACTTGATTGCAAAACAACCTTGAGTGCATGAATACAACTGGCACCACCTCTGTTCCACCAGTGATCCCCTGTAAGCCACCATTACTAAGTCCTAGATGCTTTCCTTGGCAGTCAAGATCCTTCCACACCCACAGAGAAGTGGAACATAACCTTTTAACATGAGGCTTTAGTACTCAGCCCCATCACACCGAATTGCAAAGATGCAAAAGTGGAACTGTAAAGATGTACTGCAGTTTCTATATTTTCTAATTTTTAGTGTGTTTCTTAATGATCTGAAAAAAAAGGCTTAATACTGTAATACCTGCCTTCTGCTTCTTTTGATTAACTATAGATTTTATTCTTCTAAAATGTAAGCAATGTAAAACAAGCCACAAGTAAAATAAATCCCTCCCCACCCCCTGCCCCAATCAATCCTCCCAGTCAAAATTTAGCTTGATTTTCAAGGTTGATGTGCAATGGAGACTACTGATAATTTATCTTTTATTTCTCTGCATCTCCTAGATCATTTGAACACTGAACATTGTTTCGTGTTAACTAAATAAAAGCTGTTAATGTGGCCCAACTGGTCCGGAGTGAGCGCTCTTGGAAAAAACAGCACATGTCACAGCATTGCCATGAAAGAGAATCCCTGATTGAGATCTGGCAGGATTAGTGCTATTGGAATTGGAATACATTCAGGTTGAACAATAGGCTATCAGTAGTTTTCTTTATGACTGCCACTGCTCCCTCCTAGAAAGTGATGATGAAATTTGAGAAGTGCTCAGGCCCTAGTTTCAAAAACAACTTCAAGAGTTTCCCAACACATCTCATATATCAACAGAATGAACTATTCACTGCCTGGTCAATTTACAACAATAAACAAAAACAAGAATCCAAGTTCAAAACCTCAGAGCTACTTTGCTATTATTTCCTTAAGTACACAATGATGGCAGAACCATTTTATTATTGCATTACATATGTGTTCTTAAAAGCAATGAATTACTTGCATTTTAAACTGCAGAGCTTGAGGAGTACATATTAGAAGAACTTCACTAAAAAAAAATAATTTAGAACAGAAGAGTTATGAAAATGCTTAAACTTACCCAAATCACATTGTCCAGAAATATTGAAAGCCTAAAGAATAGAATTCCCCTTGAAGTTATTTTTCTGCTCTAGTCCATTGTAGATTTATCTAGCATTCGGAAAAATCTTTCTGCTGCTTCTCCACAAGTTACTCAGAGTCAATTGAAGTCGTTCATTACCTTGGGGAAGCACTCTGCTAGATTATTCACCTTTACTGGATTAATTTTCATCATTAACAAACATATGCATCCTATTTGTGATTTAGGGAAATATAATTTATAACATATATTTTTATATAGTTTGGGTTTTTTGCTTTAGGTGCAGATAATTTTACCCACAGGAAGATTTTATACATTCTATATCTAAAGAAGACTTCCCCCCTCCCCAATATATCTTGTCAGTGTTTTTAATGATACAAGACAGGAAACCAAAACATATGAAAATCTTTGACTTCATCAATGTTTGAGCACACTTTTATCACTGCACTTGCTCAAATTTACAGGAAACACTAACAAAATTGATTTCATGGCTCTGGCACTATGGCAGAAAGTTTGAGTCCAAATCCTATTTTTTTAATGAAAATTAAAGTTGACTTTCCAGAGAAATGCCCCCTATCTCCTGTAAGAGGAAATGCAAATAAGGAGCTGACTGACAATCTGTGGAGAACTACCACATCTTTGGACTAACCATGGATGGTCTCATAACACTCACCTATATTTGCCCATCTCTACTAGCATAAATACACTGTCAGGACACATGAAACAAGCCAAACACTCGTGTATGTTTACATACTTTCCCCATTTTTCATTTCTTTTCTCTTTTTACTCTACATCTTACACGTTTTGACAAAACTGTACTTTTTCATAAAAAAGTACAGGAGGCCATGCTCATGGATAAAGCACCAGAGCAAACTGTGGGAGTTAACTTTCCCTGCTGCAGTATTCAGTGACTGGACTCTAATCATTTTTCCAGGATATAAGGTAACATCACCTCCACAGCAGGATTGTGCATTAACATTTTTTAGTAAGACTCTACAGTGAACTCTGTTCTATTCACAGATGTTTCTCACTGGTATCATGTGATATAATCCTGCATGTGCATTTCTGTTACTTAGATTTCTCCCTCTCTTTTTCCCCTCACAGCGATAGTGGCTTGGCTTCCATTGCTCCAGACTGTTAGTGGTAGAGAACTTGGATAGGCTGGTTTTAAACATACAGCAGATTTCCTTTAAAACCCTTATGCTCAGAATACAAATCCTTGAATGTTTTCCAGAAATCTGAAGTGTGTTGACTTTTGTACTAAGAATAATAAACACAACTGTGCTTGCCTAAAAAAACAAAACAAAACAAAAAAAAAAGTGGAGATGCAGCTCTTATCCATTCATGATAGAGCAATCAAAATACTTTCACCCTGTCTACTCTGTCATAACTGGGTTTCTCTGGGTGAGAGTGGTGGTGGGTTTTTTGAGGGGGAAGAATTTGAAATTAAATTAAAATTAATTCCTTGGATTAGCAGCCAAGACTTCCAATCCTTCCCATTACACAGATAACTAATAATCAAGATGCTTCTCAGTGTCTGCCACTGAGTTGTGCAATTCCTTTGGTAGAGCATTACCCTGTGCTATGTGCAAACTGACTGTGCCACTTTGCATCAGCAGCAGACAGCCTGGGAAAATACTGCTTGCCTGACATTGTAATTCTTTAATTAAAAAAAGTCTCCAAACTCTAATGCCTCTAGGGATGTTAAGTTTAGCTAAAAATCTGAAAGTTAAATTACACCCAGTTTGAATCTCAAAGTCAGATGCTGTGAGTAAGGATATGGTAATGCTAAAAAGCAACGAACCCAAAATATAAGCACTGCCGTGCCCATGTTAGGCAGTTTAACGCCGACTCTGGTAATGCCAACTCAGAGCAAGGAATTATCCAGCTTCCCCTCATTCTACTACTGTTTTCATGTCTAGGCAACACTGATGCACAAACAAATACAGAGACAACAAAGTCTAATTTCCAGCATTGATACAGTCCTAGTATTAATGCCACAGCTAGACTTGCTCCTAAACCCAAATTCTTCAGGTCACAGCCCAGCCAGGGCAACAGGAGATCAGCCAAGGACATGGATTGTAGCAGCTCCCTCTGAAGTCAGCATGAAGTTTTACTATACCCACTCCTTATCAAAGCATCAGCCAGAGGAAAAAAGGAAATGTGGCCAGAAGAAAGAGGTGTGTGTGTTCTAGGTACCGGCCTGTCTCCTTTTTTTTAATGCTATTTCTACTATGGATTGGCAGAGGATATTTGGGTTTGGTTTTGGTTTTTTTTTTTGCAAGTAAACCCTTAACTAGTTTTCTAACTGCATTTGTGCTGTTTTTAACCCTCTACCACAATCACACTCCACCTCATGTCTACACATTATCTGAAATTTCCCCTTAAAATCCTTAAAACCAACCAAACCCTACAACTGTTGATATGATTATATCGTTATTTTCCTTTCACTGAAAACAGTAGAACAAAAGCAAAAAAAGTCATGAAGCCCAACCCACCAGTAGGAATTAAACAGACAGAATGTTTATCTAGATGGAAGCAAATGAAAACCTTTTCAGCTCTAAGGGACATGTGACAACCTGGTAACTGTTCACATCACAGGACCCTCGCTAGATTCCCGTGGAGGCTTTTTAACCAAACCAACATTGCATTTATACTCCATCAGGTGAATTCTTCACTGTAGCCTGTGCCAGTTCACAATAACTTCTACAATATCCTGCCACTGGTCATGCAAGGCCAGTGAGACACAGTAAGCACCAGCCATTATTTTGGACTGTCTTGGACAGCTGCCTGACTTGTGCTTTCTGCTAAATTTGTTCTGATTTTCCCTGGATGGAAGCGTGTAGTTCTTACGGCATGTGTCAGTCTGACATCAGCAATCAATAGGAAGAGAGGAAATGGTTACAAAGTGCCCCAGGGGAGGTTGAGGTTGGATATCAGGAAAAATTTCTGTCCTGAAAGGGTTGTCAGGCATTGGAACAGGCTGCCCAGGGAAGTGGTGGAGGCACCATCCCTGGAGGCATTTAAAAGGCGAATAGATGATGTGCTGAAGGGCACGGTCTAGACATGATCTAGAGGTGGACTAGGCAGGGTTAGGCTGTGGTTAGACTTGATGATCTTAAAGGTCTCTTCCAACCCAAGTGATTCTATGATTCTAAGTCAACTCTGGATCTAAAGGAACCACATAAATATATTTGCCATTGGGTGTCATTGTCCCTTGAGAATGAAAGCAAAGCTGTGAGATGGTGTTTCAGGCAATCACCTAAAAAAGGGGTCAAAGCTAACTGGCTTTACCATGCATGGCAGAATACTGCCCTGAAGGCATCTGCAGAAGAACCTAGTGCAGATTACAGCACCAAAACAAACCAGGTTGGCTACTGTAGTGCTGGGAAGATGCCACCTCTGCTGCATTTTCAAAACTTTACTGCATAACCCAAGGGAAGAAAAAAAAAAAAAAAAGCAAAGCTAACCTGTAATACAATGTCAACAATTTAACAAGAGTCCCTTAAAATTCTCCTCTATTGGCTAGAATACCTACACATCACAGAAACGTTAGCAGAGAATTGAAAGAGCTGGATCACTTGCTTTTCAGTACAAGCTTTACTTACTAATCTAGTGGGGAGTAATTATCAGAGTAAGATAATTCATATTTATCAACAGCAAAGGTTTTTATTCTTCCAGTATGCTTCTGATTCTACCTGAACACCGAGTCTTCAAAGCCATCAGTTGTGTATCAACATCTATCCTGCCATTATTACCATTTTCTGAGAAGCACCAGCTAGAGGGTCACTGATATCTTACTAGCTTTAAAAAGAAAAAAGTAATTTAGGCTGCACAAACTTGAAGCTACTTGGATCACTTCCTACTCCAGGGCTTCAAAACAGCTATGTTATTGTACTGTATTAGCACTAATAATAAAAAGAGCCCTTTTATATCTGCAAGTGAAATAATTCAGCCAAAACCACTGTCCATTCTCTTCACTAATAACATCCAAGGCAATTCCCTGGGGGGCTGGGAGAATGCACCTCAAGGTCCTGGTGATAGGACCCTCTTGATCACAATGCTGTAGAAACTAAGCTTCAGATTAGGTCAAACTAACCGAAATCATAAAGGCATGTGCAAAGCCAAGTTACAGAAGGAGGACCTTTGGAAAGAATGGATAGTGGCTGATGGGGAGTGACATACCTAAGCCAACATTTCAAACATATAGTAGGGTGTTTGAAATCTACAACAGGGAAAGGGGAAGATAAGATGCTGTGGGAACAGGGAACACCTGGCGAGTCCCACAGAAATGTGATTTACATAAGAAACATTTAGTACTCTCTGCAGAGCTCAGTGATGACAATATTTTAGAATTGTCAATGACATATTTAAGGAACCTTTCAGTCAAAAAAAAACAACCCAAAACAAACTCAACAAAATAGAGTCACATTCTTATGCATTCTTGAGGCAACATTTCAAAGCAGTTCTTGGACAGGTGGTTCTGCACTCTCCAGCACACAGTGGAGACTTCAGCAGTGAAATAATGCCAGCAGTTATGCAGAACTCTGGTAGTGATACTTGCTTTGACTAGTCATCTTCCAAGCTGAAGCAACCACTGAATTTCCTTTTGTTATGAAGCAGAGAGCAATACATTCTAGACAACTGCTGATGGTGAATGTGTTGCACCTCAATTGCAAGGAACTGGAATCAGCAAAATTTATTGTGTATCAGAACAGGTAAGAGGAATACTAGGTTATCTATTTGATGACTAAGTTTTCAATTTAATTAATATTTTGGCTCAGAATACTAGAAAACCCTTGTGGCTAGAGAAGTTACGTCTCTCACTGTTTATTAAGAATAAGTCAGTCTAAGGGGTACCCAAATTTTCACATCCACAGTCTGATTTCCTTGAAAAAAATGTGATATTGCCATGTACAAGGCAGTGCACTGAGTGTACCCATTCACTTTGTTTTCACCATGCTGGTATCAATCAATGGTGCTGTGCCTTGGCACTGGAGTAGTCACAATCTTATTTTCCTTTCAAAGGATGGACTGAAAGACAAAGATATCTAGAGATATCTGAGCAGTTTGCTGTTCATACAGGAAAGCATCTCGGTATGTTGTAGATAAATATGCCGTAAATTCTCTACGTAGTAGTATCCTTTCATAGAAATCTTTACTTTAAATGCTCTGCTGGAAGAGTTCTTCCCCTCTCATGTCTGGAATCACGGATAAAGAAGGCATACCTGTGTACCTGAACTCAAGGCAGGACTTCTCGTGTTCCTGAGGTGGCCTTGGAAGTGTTTCTGTGCACCAAACCAGACAGCACTAGAGAAACAGTTTTTAGCTGCTGAAACTTCTTTCCAGTTAAGTCGGAAGGCAAGACACAGCACAAATCTGAGGTAAGTATAAATCTAACAGTTGTGCCTTTTGCTTTCTGTCCTCCTGCTGTTTTTAACTTTGGCTGACAGTATTTCCTTTGGGAATCCAGAAAAAACATGCAATCCCCAGCAGGTCCAGCTGCAGTGATGAACTTCCTCTTGGTTAGAGGTACACAGAACTAAATCTATTTCCTTTAAACTGGTGAAAAGGCAGGTAAGTTCCTCTACGTTCCATCAGTCAACCTTTAAAGGTATTAATGTGAAAATAAAAATCTACTCCATGGCTTTGTTTATTTGTCATATCAAGGTTCATACTCTCAGGGGATAATCTTTGACAGTTTAGAGCCAAAAATGTAACAGCAGTAACAGCTGCTAGGCTAAGAGTTAGAAATTACAAGAATTTGCTAAGAGCCACAGCAAGTTTAAAGCAATTTCTTTTCAGAATTCTCACACAAGATAAAAATATTTAACAACTGAAGTCTAATCCTTACTTCTATTCCTCCATTTCTCAGAACAAATTTTATGAAGACTGGCAGGCAAAAATTCTACCAGTTTCGGTCACTTTATTCCATGAGTAATTTTACAAAAATATCCTCAGTCAACACCTACAATATCAAGCTGATATTTATTGAGCAAGAGTAGTATCCAACCACTGCTCCATCCTACCTGTCCATTTAATTTTAAAAGCTAAACATGACAAAGTAACTGGCTGTGCATGGATTACTTCAAAATATTTTGTCATTAAATCTGCAAAGAGTGACACAAACCATCAGGCAAGAGCCTGATTCCTGTTAGAATATATTCCTGCCCATATTTCAGAGAATCGCTTTTAAAACATCTTTTAAAACAGAGATAATGTTTTCCCAAACCATTGTAGTCAACATACAACAGGAATAAATGTTAACCCTGAAAGCCAAGGACTGACAGCCTACACTAGGTGGCAGTGCTACACATGCCTTAAGCTTCTTTACTGTGGGTTCAAGGAAAGTTTAATTTTTGAACAAATATCTGTACTAAGTTTAAGGGAAGAGTTCCGATGGAGCTTTGGCAAGCAGTGAGGAAGCACTTTTTGCTCTCCTGTAATTACAGATAATTTCTTCTATGAAGTCATTACCTAGAAATCAGCCACCAGTAAGAGTCTTGATGATAGGGCTAATCCCTCCTTTAGGACTTGTATACCTGCTCTTTAAGCCAGTCCTTCAACAGTCACACACACACAATCAAAATTAAACTTTACCTTTGCAACACAGATGAGAGTCCAGTCACTTGATCTGAAAGAGCCAGACACTACCAAAGACCACAATGGCAGAATGATGACAATACCTTAGGAGCCAATTGGGTTAAAGAGATCAAAAATACAAAGTTGCCTTTATATTATACTAAATATTGAGTTAATTTAGATGTCAGGGTTTTTTTTGCATAATTTAAAGGTTATTACTGCATTAATGGTGCTCTACAGTTGCTATTTGTACATGCATTACCCTTTTGTTTGCTGTTATCACTTAACAGTTAATATTTACCAACAAATGTGACAGAATAGCTGTTAAAATGGATAGTTGCAGGCATCTAAGTGTTGTTCATATTAATTCACAGCAGGATGCTTACAGCTAAATGCCCAATTTCACTTGCCTTTTAAATCTAATCCCTTCATAGTAGCAACTAGAATCAACTGAAAGCCTCTTGGCATTGCAACCACAGAGGTGGGTGTAGGCCACGTGGCCAGTGGTCCACCCATTGAACTGAATTAACTCAACCTTCACTTTTCTTCTTCACAGCTATTAAGCAGAAGCTGAAATTCCAACAACTTTTGTTCTTATAAAGTCAGAAGGGTGGAAGAGTGGGACTACACTAACTACTTGACAGAAAACCTTACAGGTCCAGAAGTCATACAATGAAATGGAACTGAGTTCTGTTCTCCTATTTCACTGAAAAAAGAAAGCCTTGGTATTTCACTGTATGCATAAAGGCTTGATAAATTTGTTAGTGGTTAACACTACAAAACTTTTTATTTGCAGCCAGTAGGGTGCAAATGCAACAATTCAAGAGTGCCAATTAAACTCCTCCTAGTCATTGTGATTGGAGAGAACCAAAGGTATAAATGCAAGCAGGGCAGACTGATTTTTGGACAGATAGATTTTTAACACTTAAAGGCTTTTGGTTTGGTGTTTTGGTTTGGTTTGGGGTTTTTTTTGTTTTTTTTTTTTTGGGGGGGGGTTGTTTGTTTTTGTTTTTTATTATGCTACCAGAAAGATTCCTTTCACTTGGAAACAGGAAGTAACATTTTGTAGGATTCTCACTCTTCTGATGAGGATCAATATTTCTTCAGAATCTCCTGCCAAGTCTTCTCTGCTTACTGATATTTTACAGTGCAGTAGAAAGAATCTTGCTAAGCAAACCGATGGAGTTGTTAAATCAGATAATCATGAAACAGGTCTTTTTACTTACAGCTTTTCTTCAGTATAATTAAAAAGTTGGTCTCTGTATAGGAGAACACAAGGTTTTCTTTCAGACTAATATCTTCATCTTTTCCTCAGAAAGCATTTCATTTGTGAATTTTAGCAAGAACTAAGTATAACTTTTCCATTTTCTGCTTAATTCAAAACAGGAAAAAAAACCCAACAGAACAAGAACTATGATTTTGGCAACCAAAATATGTTTACTGTACTTAAAAGATCTACGAGACAGTTTATAGCGGACCATTCTTCAAAGATGTGTTAGTAGACACAGTGACACCAAACACTGATTTGTGGGATTGCTGTTATCTTTAAACCAAGCTTGATTCAAATCTTATGACCAGAACAGGAAACAAATGAAAGCTGACATTCCTGCTCCAGTCAGCATTTAGCATTCCTTAGTTTTGGTTTCATTTCACATGTGTGACTTACATTTATTCAAGAATGACAGAAAAAAAAATCAGCATCTTGTGGAAAACTGTGAATTGGAAATGCTGAAATGTATAAAACAGTTAATTGGCAGGTCTTTCTGACAGCAAGTCAAACTATTCCAACAGATTGCATCTTTCTTGGAAGGCCAGGAAGTATCAGTCAGTCCTGAATTGCTGAACATACACTACCACGTGACTTCAATTAAATGAAAATAAAAAAAAAACTACTACTAGCTGTTACCTTTATGAACCTGAAATCCAGTACTGTTAAGAAAAAGTTTGCATATTCAGAGCCCTGATCCTGTGATGGAGTCTAAAAGCACAGAATTAAACTGTGAAGGTGTCCTACTGAATTCCCTAAAATTGGGGTAGTGGTAGGATTCATGTTCCTTTCCAACAGGGAAACAATTTTACCTCCCATGATGCCACAAGATTTGAATACCCTGTTCTCCATGCAAATGAACCAGGTGTCACTAAGTTTTTGTGGTGGTGGATTTTTTTTTTCATTTTGTAGGGTTTTTTGGGGGTTTGTTTTTGCTTTGTTTAGTTTTGGTTTTTAATGGAGGACAGCAGAGAAACCAAACTTATATATGCTGATCCAGCCTAGCAGGGTAAACACCCTCAGAGGCAGGCTGCTCAGAGGTGAGGACAAAACATGAATTGGACTGATCAGTTTAGAACAGGATCTTTAGTCTCAGCCTGCCTCTATTCAAGCAGATGATTGACAAACCCCTCCCAGGGCAGATGTCTGGCATGTGCGAGGAACACCAATGCAGGAATTTGAAGCAGTGGAGTTGCCTAAGCAGTCTACATTCAGTCAGTCTCAGTTGGGTTCTGAAGGATGTTTTGCAAATGTAAGTGAAAGAACTTCAGTAAGAGAAAATAAAAACTTGATATAAGTTTCCAGGCAGGGCTGACAGTTGAACTGTTAGCTGAGGCTAAAAGGACATCCAAATTCAACAGACTGGGACATGCAGTGGAAGTTCTGTTCAAATGAGAAGAAACCTTGACCATCAAAAATCCCCTAGAAAACTGGTTGTTCCCACAAAATTATTTGAATTTTGACAAGTTAGTATTTTTCCTTATGTATTTTATGTAAAGCAGTCATTTTAAATAAAGCTATTAAGAAAATTCCCCAGAACAGCTCATATTAGTATTCTACTGCAAGTTCAAGACCTGAAAGGCAGTGCTGCACTCTGCAAGTTTACAAAAGAAACAGGTCTCTGCAGTTCTACACACTATATAAAGTAATTTACAGAGTGTTTTCTATGTCTTTACCTACTGGATGAACCTATAAGGCTGGTTTCATCATGTTTCTGAAAAGCCAGACAAAATCACTTTTCTTTCTCTTTTCTTAAATGAAAAACTTTAATTCTCTTATCATCCTATCTTCCCATGAGACAAGAAAGGAAAAGCTGTGGAGAGGAGGCAGGACACATAACCCAGAGATTGCAAAAGAGGAAAAAATAAAATTTTTGCTGTCCTCAAGCCTATTAACACAAAACATGGAAACCTGCCTATACCAAAACCAAATTTGTTTATGAAATAAGAGTTTGCATTCCCATATCTACTGACACATGCAAATATCCCATTCAACAGTAAAGCTACCACAGTATGTTAGCACAGAGTTTAATACAGAGGTGTTGCTTTTCAGCCGGCTGAACTACTAGTCACAAGACTGTGAAATTAAGCTTTCAAGACAGACTATCACTGTCTGATTATTAAAAAAACAAAACAAAACAAGCTACCAAAAAGTGCATATCACTAGTTATTCTGAATATGCAGAAAACAGTGAGAATATAGGAAGTTCACAAAAAATTCTGCTTTTGAGTGGGTTGTTCCAGCAGATTCTAATGGAGTCTATAATTTTTATATTTAGCACTTAAACATTAAGAGAAAACTTTATGAGGTGTGACTGAGGGAACTGGGGTTGCTTAGTCTGGAGGAGAGGTAGCTGAGGAGAGACCTTATCATTGCCTATAATTATCTGAAAGAAGGTTGTAGAGAGGTAGGCGATGATCTCTTCAGGCAAGTGACAGGTGAATTCTGTGAAAAGGACAAGGGGAAATGTCCTCAAGCTGTGCCAATACAGGTTCAGCTTAGAAAAGTTCTTCACCAAGAGTTGTCAGGATGTGGAACAGGCTGCCCAGGAAGGTGGTTGAATCACCATCCCTGGATGTATTTAAAAGATGGGTAGATGAGGTGCTTAGAGATATGGTTTAGTAGAGGACAGGTACAGTTGGACTCTATGATCTTAAAGGTCTTTTCAAACTTAGTCATCCTGTGATTCTGTGAAAACAAGAGAGTGATATTCCAAAGGGATGAATTCTTATTTTGTCATTGTAGTTTTAACTATTTAGTGTTAGCTGATACACCCGCTGCAGCAGATGGTCGTCTTTGAGCACAATGTCAGAGCTACCTACCAGAGGTTGGTAAAGGCAGGTTTCCCAGCTAAGAAAAACAACTCAGCACAAGGCAGTTCAGCTCCCATGCAGCCACACCTTGCACCTGGCAGAGCTGCAGGCACTATCAAAGCAGGCAAAAAACCCCACACCAGAAAGCCTGTTTCTCACCTGTCAGGCTGGTTTTAGGTGCATGTGAAGGAGGAGGGTGAGGGAATGACTCTCCAGCACTGGCTCTCCAATGAGTTCAATCACTCCCTAGTGTTTTCCACACAAGTGATTCAACATTTTAAGAATGGTTTCATTATGCTGCTATGCCTTAATTTACAGCATATATTTATGACTTCCCTGTTTGGAGTGCTTAATTTGTCACTCACATAAGCCAAATGAAAGAGACTGCATCAGCTAGGCACACACAAGATTTGAAAAACAGGCTTGATCTGAATGCTGGTGCTGCTACCACTTAGAGTACAGAGCAAGAACTATACTACAGCCCCAAACCTATAGCAACCAAAGGTTTGAATTAAAAAAGAAAAAAGAGCATGCTGTCATTGCAGGTTAGATGTCAGAAGAAATGAGATGCATATCCACACAGCCCCCTCATTCCTCCCGACACGCCCACTAGGCCTGGTTCCAATTCCACCCTCTTGAGGAATCCAGTGAGCAGTGCCAATCAACCTTAGTAATCTACAAACTATCATGAATATTTTGGAACAACTGCCGACAGGTTTATTGACAGCTGATTACTTTAAACTTTTGTTTTGATGCAAGTAGATTTAATCCCATTTGACAAACACTGAAAGGCTGAGGCAGATGAGAAGGCCTCGCAGCACAGGAAGATGCTTTTATCTTCTACAAACATGACTGTCAAAACTTGCAGGGGATTAAAAAGCTCAAATATAATCTTATGACTAAAAAAGCCAAACCCAGAAGCCACAATCTCAAAATTGAACACAGTTTCAGGATCACAAGCCAAGGACTCTTGGCTGTGGCTGAAACTGTGTTCCAGAAATCAAACTGTCCATGTTACAGAGCGTCAAATAGTCTTCTCTGTCCTTGTAGTAGCTAATACAATAAAGTTTAATGTATTATAGATCCCATTTTGGTTTTATAAAATAAAGTATCAAAAAGCTTTGCCTTCCCTCTCCCAACAGGAACACCGCAGAAGTAAGGATATTATAACAATTGGCTGAAACACTCAGCATGGTTTATATACACAAGGGGATGAAACATAGGGCAGTACTGGCTGACAAAATACAACAGATTCCATATGTGCGACACTGAAGCAGCTGGAAAAAGTGAATCATCTTGCACAGAATGTGATGAGCAGTTTGTGGCATTTAAAATGCACATGACTGGATTCAGAACTTTACAACAGCTCTCACTCATAGTAGAACTGTTTTATGGGAAAAATGTTTTATTTAAAGATCCCCCCCCCCCTTTTATAAGTATTGTATTTTGGTTGTACTCAAGTAATTTTTGTTCTAAGTAATTAGTTGCTAGTGCACCTTGCTGACATTCAGCAGCATGCATTTGGGGTGAAGTTAAACTGACACTGTACAGTACCTTGAGGTTTGAAAAAAAAAAAAGAGATAAGAGTTCTTGCTGTGCATGTTTTGATTGAGTTCATGCCTGAAGCAAGCAGTAAACACAGCTAACCCCAAAGATGAAGCCAACTTTTAAAATGATGATCGTCCTAGCAAATTGAAGCCCCGTGTTTATAGTAAAGCCTCACTGGAGAAAATGAGTATCGTCGTTATATCTCCATAGACTGACTGTCTCCCATTCTTTCTTATACACCTCAGGGCTGCAGGTTCCTTCTCACCCTTTGTTTACCCTCAGGCTGCCGCCAGGGCCAACCCTGCACCTGGCTGAGCAAGCAAGGCAAGGAGATGCTTGGGCTGTCCCCAGAGCCAGTCTCTGGACATTCATTTGGGCTGTCTCCAGAGCTGTGATCAGCACTTTCATCCTGGACTGTATTTAGTGGGATGAGCAGTCAGCAGCTATTTATTTCAAACTTGTGAGAAAGGGGAGTTAGAAAAATGTTATAGGGAAAATGCAAGAGAAACTGAATGTAATAGATTATTAATTAAATTAGAATGGCTATGTATTATTATTGGAAATGTATTGATAAATCAGGGGAAATAAGTCATTATGGTGGCAGCAAGTTTATGGGTGTTTAATAAAGGAATAATTGGAAAAATACAGGAATAACATTTATAATTTAAGAGGTTATGGAATAGACAACCAATGAAACATAAATAAACTGCTTGATATGGTTCACTCAAGAGGCTTCAGTAACATAAAAGTCTCAAAGTTCTCAGCGTCCCAATACTTTTGAACTTCAGTACCATCTTCCTAACACATTGACTAGAATGAACTCTGCTCTTCTCACATAAGGGAAACAGCTTGTCTCAAAAGAGACATGTAAGGAAAGACAATATATGAAGAAGAAACTTAATACTGCTCTAGGATCTTTCATATTTGTGCCCCTCTGGAGCTTAAATAGAAAGCAGCTCTCACTAGTTTGAGTCAAACCTGTTCATAACAAGAGCATACCAGCTACATTTAATTCTAAATAGATAATTAAACGGAATGGGCAGCATTAGCTTCCTCCTAAAGTACATCAACAGAGCTTGAATAGAACTTGGTGTGGCTAACAAGGCAGGACACACTGGTGAAGTGGGAGAGGAACTGGTCCCCTTTGGGTTGATGACTGGAGGTACCTCTGTGACAGCTGCCTCTCAGACAGAACAGGTACTGCAGCATTAGACACATGTGCCCAAGAACAGATGTAAGCAACTCTGACCAGAGGCTCACTGGGAGGGGCTGACACACAAAACCCCAGTCTCTGTTCAATTCATACGGTCAAAGCTTGTTAAAACACAACAGAGAAACGCACCTAGAAACAGAACTTTGCAAACTGAGAGCCAATGCAGCGTTTTCTTAAGATGTGGTAAAAATCTTCCAGGGAACTTCTGCAATGCCATCCTAAACTAAATGAAGAAACCCAAGACAAATAACATCAATGGATGAGACTAATGGGGAAACTCAGATGAGAACACTGGATAAATGACTCATCCCAACAGACTTCATATTCTTTCAGGAACAATTCAGAAATCCCATACAGCTTTTGAACTCAAGCAATTTCAATGCTGATGACAAAACATTGCTACATCCCACTAAACCCACAACCATTTGCACCTACAAAGCATTGTTAGGTCCCTATTTTCACAACAACTGAAGTCTGGTTTGATCTGCTAACTACAATAGCTCCTACATACACAAAAGGCTGCTAAGGACAAGGCCTTTACCTTCCAACACCTCCTGCAAAGCAGCACTGCACTTGAGAAGACAGCAGTCTTACAAGGTTGTGGGAGAGTAAGGAAACAAGTTAATGTGTCTTGTTTGTGAGAAGAAGAAAAAACAGAGGGACTGAGAAAATACGGAGTTTCTGCCTTTTAACTACATAGAAGGATAAAAAAGGCAGAGCATATTCCCTCCCTTCCTGCTAGGGAATCAATTAACCAACACCCCAGTCATGAATCATTTCAGGGACCCCAGCCTTACAGAATTTAGATAGACAGAAAATATTCTATTCTCCTTTAAGTAGAATTTTCCCAAATACACATTTTAGGAATTGCTTGTCAGTGTCCCTTCGAATATCTGAAGCTTGTTAATGATGCTATGGACTGTAGACCTTTTTAGAATCTATCCTATATTTCAGAAATTATACAGAAATTAATAGTATATGACTTATAGCAGCCTTCTGGTACCTGAAGGGGGTCTATAAGAAAGCTGGGGGGGGCAACTTTTTAGAAAGGCATGTCATGATAGGATGAAGGGGAATGGTTTTAAAGTGGAATTTAGATTGGATATTATGAAGAAATTATTCACTATGAGGGTGGTGAGGCACTGGAACAGGTTGCCCAGCAAAGTGGTGGATGCCCTGTTCCTGGAAGTGTTCAAGGTCAGGTTAGATTGGGCCTTAAGCAGCCTGGTCTAGTGAGAGGTGTCCCTGCCCATGGCAGGGAGTTGGAACTTGATGATCTTTAAGGTCCCTTCCAACCCATTTATGACTCTATGGCATGCATTTGTGCAATGTGCAGCTTCCTCCAATCTCTCATTCCTGAGAAAGCATGTATTTATTTGTCTAGAATTGTACCAATAAAAATAAGATTATATTTTAAATATTTCAATTGTTTTATGAAGTCGTTTTTTTCAAGGGAGAAGTCAGGATACTCCCCACATAAGATAAAACCCACTGGTTTTTTTCATGCCTCACCACATCACCAGTGTTGATGACAGATGCTAAGCTTTCAACTTAACTCTACTTATGAGTAGAACAGTAACACAACAAACAGCCATGCTATCATTAAACTGAAGATAACTGGCTTTGTAGATGTAAAAGCTTTAGCATGGGACTCCTTTATCACTTATTTTTAAAGTACCCACCATGTTTAGGATGATCTTTTTCTGCAGAGGAAATGAAATATCTACTTCTGAAGCTATAAGCAAAGACACGTCACAGGAACTTCATATCAAATAAACATTACCATCACATCCCTGCCTTCTCAGCATTCACCATACAACCCAAACAGAAAGAAAAAGAAAAAAGTCCCAACCAAAACAACACCATTAAAAAAAAAAGCAAAAAACCTCCCAAAACCCAACACACCACAAAAAGACACTACTTACTCACTTGATCAAAATTCTCCTGACTATCTCAGGCTACAGACATTGGGAGTCCCTTCCCTCCACCAACTTCCCCAGCCTGGATCTCACCTAACTCTGCCCAAAGGCATTTATACTATGTAGCCAGGGTACCCCGGTAGCATAGGAAAAGCACCTGCTCAGATTTCAAACACTCAGTATCCCAGGTCTGGAACTAACTTAACAAGCCCATCTTGTATGCTGTCATGATTACCTTTGTCTTTGTACCCTAATTAACTGCTTCAGTTAATGTAGACACAGATATACAAGCTACAGTTCCACCTCTAGTATACAGAAAATTTACCTTGTCAGACACTACTGATAAAAATATAGAAATTCCTGCCTTTGTTGCAGAGCCACTTGTTGATATTAATATTTCTTACTCCAGACAAAAAATTAGAAAGACAGATATTGCACCAGGCCACCAAAGGTAATATTAAAAAAACACCTCAAAGTAGCTAACTAGTACTATAGGTTGGTCAAAGGTGTTTTATCACAGCTGTAATCTTTTGAAACTATTACAATTAACACTTCCAGCTCTTTCAGAAACCACCACTTGAAAACCCATTTCCATGGAGATGATAAAAACAAGCTTATTCAGACCTTGATGATAAAATTAAATTTACATTCACAAAGAAAGAGAAATACATTATAATACTCCTGAATAGCCAGTGGAAACTGGCAAATGTGCAGCTTCAGGTTTGTACATCAACACTACAGGAAAGTATGCTTATAAACTCGAAAGAGAAGGCATTAGGAAAAGATGGAAAATAAGACTGACTAAAATCTGAGGATCTTCTATGGACATGGATATAGTCTACAAGTGACAGAAAATTCAGAATTGAAGCATGACCGAATATGACTGTTTACCTATGGTGTGTTTGTTCAAAGTGCCCAAAGATTTCTGACAAAGGTTAGTAACATGTAGGTTCATGTGAAGCTTCAGATTTGCAGACAACACCAACTGATTGAGGTCTGTACAACGTGGTCATTACTATGCAGGACTTCCAGGCAAAACATTTTTTTGTCTTTTAAGTAAGAAACTAGAAGGAAGAAAATAATTAAGTAACAGATAGAAGATTTAAAAAAAAAATACAAACCTATTTTAATTAAGTGCCTGTCTCTCAATCAGATATGCATTTATCTGCATGAAAATCTGCTGCTAGTTCAAGACAGATGAAAAAACGCCCATCTCATCCCCTTTTAAGGCTTGGTTTTTTGAAGCTGGAAGACTACACACAGTCATCTGACTCAAGGTTTTGTTACCTAACAAAAGCTCTTGGAAAGAAGAAATGTAGAGATAAGTAAAAAAATCAAAGCATGGAAAACATCTTGAGTGAGGACACTTGAAAAATATGAGTCTAGCTATTGAAAAGATGAGGAAGACAGTACAGAATAAAAGTGAACTAGTGAATTATGTAGTTAATGTGCATTATAAGTACTGAATATTCACTTCAGAAGAGGTGACAGAGCTGGAAGAAGTAACACCTTTAAGCAGTGCATGGCTGACTCACTGCCACAAAACATCATTGATGTTTATTGCTTTGCTGGACTCAGAAATGGGTGAGATGATTCTATTAATAGCAATATCCACCGTTCTAAAATAAGTATTACAAAATAGGCAGAGCTTTGAAAGCGATATAACCTCTTCAGCTTTGGAATGGGAAGAACTTTGGCCTTTTGAAGGTTAAATGCACTATCACCATACGAATCGTAGTATAACTAGTAGTACATTAACAGTATTGCTAAACTCATGCATTTTACTATATGACACTTAAATATTTTATTTTTAAAATATTTATTACAGTATTAATGACTGAATGCCAATACAGTCTGATTTTCAAGCAGTACTCTTCAGTCTCTGTCCTTGATTGGTATAAAGGAGAGAAGGATAATGTGAGATGTCTAAAATATTCTCTATGTTCACTTCTCTAGTGCAAAGATAGAAACTGGAAATTACTGGGGAAAAAAAGAGAAGCTGTTCCGTGTCCCACTTTATTATTTATTCCCTGTATTGTCTAATCTCTTCCACCTTCTGGTCAAGAATGCAGTCAGTCTGTCTGACAGCAGTTGGCAGGTATGGCAGAAAACTAGGCATTACACAGTGTTGCTATATAGAAATTCCACCCTGTGACATGATCTTGGTGTTCTTTCCTTGCACCCCTCCAGCATGAAGAGAGGAAAAAATCTATGAATATAGTGGATGCACCAGATAAATAATTAAAGAGCTTCATGAACAGACCAGTCTGTAGACAAAGGTTGCCATGGAAGTGCACTGCAAGCAATTAAAAAGTTAACATGGATTTGTACGTGTTTATTTACAAAAGGAATTCTTACTCTTACACCAATCTAAAACCACAATTCTTACAAGTCCTACTATGAGTGGCTGGAGATCATGTCTATGCATTTGGTTACTTCATACTTTGTAGATCATTAATTTACTTCTCTTAAGCAGTAAATCTCCTCAAAGAGGGATTATGGTTATCAACTGAAGGTTGAATATGAGATCCTAAAGAAGTTCAACACCCTTCCTGTGAATTTAAACTAAACACACACTACATTGCAGATTGTTCCACTGTTTGCTCTTTAAACAAAATGGCAGATGGAAAGTTCACAGTCAAAAATAATTGAGGTATAGGAAGCAAAACTACTGAATGATATTTAGGAGTAAGCTCTTGGTAAATATAAGTTTCTTAGAGCACAGATGAAAAAAAAACTCAGTGTTTTACAGCAAAAACAGCTGTTACTTATTTATTCTATTTGTACCATTGCACTTGTCAGATTGAATGCTGTGAGATGCAGGGAGTAAAGACAGTTCCCTGTCAAAACATCATTAAAGGTATTTCTATTTCTGTAACATTATCATTAGATTGTGATGGAAAAATAACTTACAATTCATATTATTTTATGTTAGTTTAGTTTATATTATTACACAGTTTATATTATTTTAAAGTTTATATTACTTTATATTAGTTATATACCCCTTGGCATCAGGTCAATTCCAGTGCAATATCTCACCTGTATACTTAACTCCTCCTTAGTTTGTGCTGGGCTTAAGCTAAAAACCCTCTTAGATTAGGGTCAACACTTTAATTTACTGAACTATATGTACTGCCAACCACACTGGCCTAGGGACAAAGTAAGAGCAATTAAAATCTGCAGACTTTACTAAAACTGAAATATTCTCACACTGATGCAGTGACAGCTCCAGTTAAAAAAAGACCAAGACAAACAGTTCATGTGTAACTTTCTTCTAGCACGTTCATGCTAATGTATGGCCCTGTGCCATGGGGAACAATTTCTAAGTGTATTCTATTACATACATAAAGAAACACAGAGCTTAAAATGATGAATTTATACATAACTGGGAGCAAGATAATCTTGTTACTCTTGTGCTATTAAGGGCCATAAGTGTCTTCATTCCTAAAATAAGCTGTAGGTTATATAAAAAAATAATTTATCCCTTGCCTTGAGTGATAGATTTTATATTCGATAGTCTCTCTTCATGCAGGGCTCTCCAGAGCATGGTTCTGTCAGTGAACACATTCAAGTAGAAATAGGAGGGAATGGTTAGGCACATGCTACTCACATTTTATTGATAGTTGTCATTTTTAGAATTTGCAGCTTCCTGACACGTATATAAGGATTCACTTATCTGTGTCCAAAACCTGACTAAATAGGGAACTAATGACATAATGTATCATTACAACATTAAAAAAGTCATTGCTAAGAAACTTCTTGGCAGACTCAGTAACTGCTACCCTTTGGTGCACTGCAGGTAGCCAAGTGTCACGCACCTCTCCTTGCAGGCAAGTGCAGTGCTGCTCACAAAATGTAGCTGCTGTGGCACCAGACTATCATCTGGCTTTCTTGCTTACTCTCTCCCTGCTGGTTTCATTCTGTACTGTGATGGAAATTTTGCATGTCCTAAAAAGAGAGTATTCATTTAGACTGGTGTAAAAGAGGCTAACGGGAATTCTAATAAATGTCTACAACTCTTTGAAAAGATTTGTGAAGACATAAGAGCCAAACTCTCCTACGTAAACAATATAACAAGGGCAATGACCACAAATTATAGCTTTGAGCGTGCAGAGTGGACATTAGGAAAACCTTCACCAGGAGAGTAGTGCAGTGCTGAGACAGGCTGCAGATAGGTGGTGGGATTGCTGTCCTTGGAGGATTTAAATACTGACCTAGGCAAGCTTTCTGTAGTCTTCCTACCAATATTTTTCATTCTTTGGATGCAAATGAATCTCAGATCATCATAACAGTAATGAAAAGTACTACAATAAGAACCATATGAGATCTAAGGAAATAATCATAGCCACTATTCAAAGAAGTCTTGATACATCAGCTGACTGAGCTTTGTAACAAGTCTGGGTGCCAGGTAACTATGAAGTCCATTTCAAAGGTAAGAACAAATACACTACTTCTTACCTTCTTGACATGGAAAGTAAAGCAAGCGGAGGCCTGGCAG
The DNA here is from genome assembly GCA_013399135.1 of Heliornis fulica. Lineage (NCBI taxonomy): Eukaryota > Metazoa > Chordata > Aves > Gruiformes > Heliornithidae > Heliornis > Heliornis fulica. Next base: position 621,794 of record VXBZ01007723.1, on the reverse strand, counting down.
TCTTGAACTTGTGATTTAGCCAAAAGAATAATTTAGCACAAAGCAAACTCCCAAACCGTCTGCATTGTTCAATAAGCTTTCCAGGAGGGGCAGTTGGTTACCTGCCCAATTTTGAAATATAATAGTCATTATCATCATCTGATTTTGAGGCTTCTAATCATTGCTGCAAGCGCTCATTTACCAGCCTTTTACCTTCAGGACAGGCTCAAGAGATTCACTTGGCCCCTTTGGTTAGTCTATAGACTAAACAGATCAATTGATTTACATAATTCATGTGGAAATAAATGGTAAATTCTGTTATCCCTTTCCTTCTGAAATATACTGGATATCTGCCAGTAAATCTTTATGAATAGACACCTACAAACAGTGTTGTACAGAAATAAAAAATGAGATACAGATTGTCTCAATAGTTAGTGCCCCTCCTTGAATTTTAGTAGCTATTAGCCACCCAGTTTAAGTGAAAGAGGGAGGTCTGTAAAGCTAGATGCTATATAAAAAATGCTTTTACACACATAGGATTGTAAATAGCATCCCACATGATGTTTTAATCATGGAGAAAAGAGCACAACACAGTTTAGAAAGAATTCTTCAGAGTAAGAAAGATGAAGCTGCTGTGGTTTTCTGAAAACTGGCCAGCCTGGGCACTCCAGCCACAGTTTTTTTTCAATCCGAGCAGCCCACATGCAGCCAGCAAGACATATGTTTCTTTAAAATTGCCAGGAATGCAAAGCAATGCTAGACAAGTCTAGACTGATCGCAGGATAAATGCAATAAGCAAAGACGTGGATCCAACTGTGCGGTGGATGACATTTGCCTGGCAAAGGAAATGGTTACAAGTGTCCAAGTCCTGGAACAGGGTGGGAGGGAGAAAGAAACAATATTCCCAGAAGTGCACTTGGTTCCAGAGAAGACTTCTGTTCCCAACAGTGGTGAAATTCAGCTTAGCTAAGTTTGCTTACCTCTTCATTAGACAAATGCGTATCCCTGTTTCTTAACACGAGTATGTGTAGATCAAGTTGAAAAGCCAAGTCCCAAAACCAGTTACTGCACAAGCCATGCAAATCAATCTCACTCAAATCTTCTTGCTTCTACCCAAACCACCAGATTAAGTCCATAACTGTCGCTTTCCCCATCTTTTATAGTGATGTACCTGATGCCCCTTCAGTTACCTAAAACTTGTACTGATCCCATTTCAGCTGCATCACACTTTCTGAATGATACCCTCTAAGTTAAAAATAATTTGTACTTAAAATTTGTAATACTCCTCACGCCTTCAACAAGTCCTTCCTCTTGATCTAAATCCTGCCACTTTACTCCCAATGATGCTGTTCAAATTGCCCAGCTACCTACAATGAAGGGTAGATGTCAGTTCTAGACAACTGGCCACCCTGGGGGAGCACACTCAGATTTCCTTTTGACTTACATGTATTTCCTTCCTGTGGAAACAGGGAGTGGGGCAGAGGGAAAAGGGAGGGGAGCTGAACATACCCCGGACTGCAGTCTCAGTACAGACAGACCTAATGCTCTCTGTCCTTAGTACCTTCCTTCCCAGCTTCAAATCATCTTCTGCTCACTAACAGTCTTTTTGTTTGAACTAATCAGAATCTCTTCTTCATTCCCTGATTTTTTCAGTTTGTTGCAATAATGCAACATCTACTTCCTTCACAAAGTTTACTGAAAATTGTAATATGTACAGAGGTCTCAGTTATTACAATACAGCTTCACCTGCTTTGTGCAATTATTAATACATTTTTTTATTTCAACAATGACCCGTATGATAACATCTTAAATAGGCAAGCAGCTACATTCAAAGCCAGGAATCAGGTCACAATACATTTTGTGATCGGTTTTAACAATGATAGGCTTCAAGAAAGTATTGTTATGCTTCTCTGAAATCAAAATTATTTAATTATTTTTAATATGAGAATAAAAGGGTTTCTCATATTCCTATAACTGTCTTTGAGAAAGCACTAAATGCCTTAAGACTCCTAATAGTGTTGCAAGAGTTACAACATACCACTGTTTCCTGATACATTGTTTATGAAGTAGGAGTTGAAGTGTAAAATTTATAAGATTTGTTAATATTTCTAACTTGTTTATTAAAATGCCTGTAATTCACTAAAAACCCAGTTCTTATTCACAACAGGGCTCATGCTCTGCCCATGTAATATTAATAGTTGCAATCACTATGAAAATTTCCACTTTAAGAATACACAGGTCCAAAACCTGCCTGTGGCAACATCCATTTAAGCTGATGAGACTCAGAAATGTCTATCTGCAGGCAGAGTTTAGTTCATTGCCAGGTCTGTGTCTTCTGTGGCACCTCAATGTTCCCATGAAGAGTTAAATCTGTCTTTCACTGACTTTAGCAAGTGTTAAAATCTCTGGAGCCTGATTTTTCTCTCTTTCCTGTAATGATTTCCCTGTGAGATTTAGTTAAGTGATCATTAAAATGCTTAAACTTATGTAAGATTTTTGTAGGAATTACAATATTGTGTTCTGCTAATAGACAGCCTTAGAAGGAGCCAACCTTTACATGCATGGAGACATGTAATAAAAAACAAAAGGTGATGAATTTTCAAATGGTGTATAGAGTAAAAATCTTTGTAGTGTGTGCTAGTCCTCAGAAAATACACTAATCCAAAAATTCTTTTCATATGACCCAGTTCCTGCATTTGATTTTTTATGTGGACATATTTGGAAGTGCACATGTGAACAAATTCTCATATAGAGAAGTGTATCAGCACAGCAGGCTCACTATTTAAATGAGAAAGCTTCAGGAATGTTGTGGTTTTCTCTATGGGGCAGGCAGCAGAACCATCTTATGGGTCAGAGTCTAGAGATGTTTATTTACATTCATGTTTTGCTGAACGGACTCAGAGAGAAAGACAGCATCCTCACTGATGGAGCTGTCTGCTAATCAACTTTTGCTGCAAATGGCTACGTCTCCTTTGGACCAGTTTGGACACTGGTATAAAAAAAAGCTAAGTAGCTTATTTCACTTTACAGAGCAGATGAAAATGTGATTTATTCACTCTTTAAATTCTAATTATGTTATCTGGAATGTGATGAGAACAAGCAGTTCTCTTTGGGTAGTAAACAGGCACATTTTCTAATTCACTCATAATAATTTGTGATTAAAGATTTGTGCTTTTTTGGATGACAAAGTCAGGAATCAAAGTGTCAAAATATCTTCTTCCTCTACACCGTATAAGTGGCTACTTTTCAAAATAGTGTCTTCTTGTAGGGTACTTTGACCTTGTTTTGAATTTTGTTTGTACAATGAAATCCTAGCCCTGACATTTTAACCACAACATTCCCACAGATCTCAATCAGTGGTAAGTTTTCTGTGGCCAAGTTCTCTTTAATTACAAGATTTAGTCTCCTGTATTCGTATCTCTAGCAGCGACTGGTTAGAAATTGTCTTCTTATGCATATGATTTGTAAAGCTCTCTGTTGAGAGGGTTGGGTTGCTAATTGTTTTGACAGGATGGTAAGCAACATACAGGTTTATTAGTCCTTGACATACTGTACTGCACTTGAGAGGCTCCACAATTTATATTTTGTGTTCAGCTTGCCTTTTGTTCTTGCCAATTTTTTTCCTTTTCCAAACAAAGCTAGGGTTGTCAGATCCCAATGTTAAAGAATCTGAATAGCTAGATCCAGTTATGGAGCTAATTTTACTTTACCATTGTCCGTATAATTTTTGACTTAATAGAAACACTCTACAAATGGGCTGCAGAGATGTGACCCAGCAGCCAACAGCACCAAAGTACCCTCCTGACCTAAATATCCCTGAACTCAGTGCTTTTGCTGCCACCATCCACAGGCATTGTCTGAAACACTGCTTTTAAGAAGTTCTCATAATAAGAACTGCTTTGTCTGATCCAGTAATAACATTTCAGGGGCAGCAATACAGTTTTTCTTGGCTAAATTTTCCAGAAATTTTTATTGGTTTTCTTAAAGTAATTATAAAAATAATAAAAAAAAAAATAAAGAGAAGAGGTTCATTTCCCAAAAGAAAACACAAGAGTGGGGAAGACACAAGAGAGAGGGAGAAAGGAACAGGAAGCTCTTCCTTTTCATTTATAGTCATCACCACAGATTTGCAGGTCCTGACAATCAGCATGGCAAACAAAAAAAATTTAATTACTATATCCTATATATGTTTGCTGTATAAACCGTGGCACACAGCTCTCTGACATGTTGTGCTGTTTATGTCCAAATCTTTCACTCATTCCAGCAAGGCCTTACTGCAGCTAACTACAGGCATTCACTTTCAGAAATACTTTTTGAGTTGTGCATCTTTTGGTTTGGAAGATGACAGCAGGATAAGAGGCTGTGCAGAAGTATGCTGAGATTGAAGCAGGGAATGAGAAAAAGGAAATATCTTTAGATTCCTCAAGATTTTTAAGTTTGTCAGAACTCCTTCCAACTAACTTGTTCTATGCTCAGCAAGCCTAAACAAGGAATTCAATTCTCAAGGAGTTAAGGATTGTTGGGAAGCTGCTGTTCTTACTTAAGCTCATCATGTTCTTTTGAGGGGGAGAAGGAAATGTTCCCAAGGCTGGAGTGGGATGGGGTATGTGAGTAAGGTTATTTACCAAGGCCACACTAAAGTCTGTAACGATCTGAGGTACTCATAAAAATGAGTACAACAACAAAGAACCCTCTGACACCTGCAGAGGGGAAGGAGAAGGGGATAAAGCTGTGAGAGCCTTGATGTGCCTCAGTATCTTCTACGGTGAGCGAGGAAATTATGTAGGTGGGTTTAGATTAGATGTTAGGAAGAAATTATTTACTCTGAGAATGGTGAGGCACTGGCAGAGGTTGCCCAGAGAGGTTGTGGAAACCCCATTCCTGGAAGCGTTCAAGGCCAGATTGGATGAGGCTCTGGGCAGCCTGGTCTAGTGAAGTTGTCCCTGCTCATGGCAGGGGGTTGGAACGATGATCTTTGAGGTCCCTCCCAACCCAAATTGTTCTATGATTCTATGTCCTACCTTGAGCATGTCAGCTCCCTTTGCACGGGCTTTTAAGGAACCACGAGAGAAGAAAAGTGCATTTTACTCTCTATTTTATAATTTATTTCTCGGTTCCTTTCTCAACAGTGGAATCATTCTACAGCAAACTAAGGTCCACAGGGAGGAACAAATCATACTCATCTGGATTTTAAGCATTAGCAGAGCATGATTTTGCTGAGAGATTTAATATGTATTTATAGCAGATTGATTAGTATGCCATGATAAGGTATGGATACTTCCCAAGAAAGGAGTTTAGGAATCTCAACTCCAGATTTTAAAAATTTCCAATGCTGCGCATTTACAGTTGTATTTCATGTTACTTTCGAATTCTCTGGGTCCTATTTCATAGAATTTCCTGTATGAATTTTCAATTCTAAATAAAAAAATATGAGGCTCACATTAGTATGTCTTGCTTGTCAGACCTTATGCCAAGCAAAGGTGACAAACTGTGGAATGATAAAAGCTGCAGCATGAGCAGCTCTGAAGATGACAGGTCTGTGGATGACAGCACTGTGAATTGTGGGCAGCATTTTACTGTTCACAGAAACTTCTAGACAAAGTACTACATATGACTGTTTTTTGAAAACAGACACATTTATAAGTTGACCTTTCAATTACCTAAAGCCCCATACTAATTTTCCCCATGCTACTGTACCTGGTAGGTACTGATGAAAGAAACAGATGAGGTTTCTTCCCTCAGTGCTCTTTTAAGAATGGTTTGAATATCCCTCCTTAAGTATTCGGTAACTACTGCATATTCATGCAAAAAAACAATACAGGAAAAACAAAGCAGAGCTCAAGCAGAAGTATATACAACCTCAAAGAGTGGGGTCTTTGCAGCCAGAGGAAGCAATGACTGCAGTATACCAGCATCCATCCTGAACTAAGAGAAATCTAACAACATACAATCTACTTTTTAGATAACCACATTAAAAAATATAATGGGAAAATTGCAATGAAAGGTTGTTCTCTCACTTGTCTACACACAACAAACATTATGAAAAAAATCAGCTGTCTCAGACAAGTAATTTTTTTTACATTTCACAAGGATAGATAGATTCACTGTCTTGTTGGACTTTAACTCACCTCATATCTTGAGGGATATATACATAAGCCATCTGGTGATACTGAAAAAAATTTAATTCTAATCTTGCTAAATAAATCCATTATATTCAGATTTTCATTCTTCTAATTCACATGCAAAACTAGAACTATCATACGGAAAAATCTCATAACAGAAACTGAACATGAAAAGAGACCAAGTTTGTTAGGTCATCTTACCCAAATCCCATGTGCTACTGTTTGCAGGTATAATGTATAAGTCACCATGTCTAATAATGGTAACCATCCTATATTCAACACAAAAAAATGGAGTACATAGCAAGTCAAATAAAACTAACCAGTAGTGAAAGAAACAGCTATTGGAAAAAAAAAATCCTCCTTCCTCACCAGAGCCCCAAATGCCTTGTCCAAATGGCTTAATGATATCAGTGAGATATAGTCTGGAGAAGAGACCACAGCGGTTGGAAAATTGGCTCAATTGCCGACCTCTAAAGTTTGTCACCTGTGCTGCAATATCTATCCGGCAGCTGGTGACCTGTGGCATCTCTCAGAGGACAATATTGAAACCAGAGCTGTTTAATGTCTTTATTAATGGCCTGGATGATACCATGGAGTGCACCCTCAAAGATTTCACAGACTCCAGCAAAATGTGTGCCATGATAGATGAGTTGGCAGGTGCACTAATCAGAACTTATTGTGCTAAAAATATTTAATCGGTATGTCCTGATAAACTAACAGATTGGTGTTATAAGGATGCCTACAGAGGATGTCATCCTACGTTCCTCTTATCAGAAGTTTTGGCATAGTTTTTCCACTTTGAGAGAGCTCAGATTGCAGCCTATCTAGGCAGAGATACATTTATCAGAAGCTGTTTAAGATTTGTACAATATATTGCTCAGTTACCCTACTGATGAGCAGCTCCCTCAATCCGAATGCTTCTCTTTCTTGGAGTCGCCGGCAATCATGAGGTTCCTTTCTTGCAGAGTCCCGCCTATTCCTGCTTAGACAAATTGAAAGATCTTGTTAGCCTGTGTTTTTGCTTAAAACCTCTTATTGCCCAGCAGAAAGCATGCCCTGATCCCTTGTAGCTACATGAATACTGAATTTTTTGCTAGTTTTGATAGATACCTGATAAGACATAAACTGTAGCTATGTAATCACTAAATGTAAAAAACCAACAAAAACCAACTCATTATTCCACTCCCTATATTACAAATTAATGAGACCAACACTCACAGTGATCCGTTTTTTCATTTTGCAAGTTGTCTGTAAGCCATTTCACAACAAACTTTCGACTTTCAGTCCACACACATACATCAGCAAGATCAACATTTGAGCCTCTGCTTCCATTGCATGGTATTTCTTGGTCATGATGGCTACCCAGTCTGCACTTTCAGACCTTGCTCTGAAAGTTCTCTCGTATAAAAGGGAACTACAGCTATTGGAGAAAAGGCTAATCTCAAAAGTACAGGGAAATTGTGTCCACTGTGTAATGGCTGGTAGAGGGAACTGGGAGAGATACATCTGCTCATTTATTAATTCCTTTGATGGTTTCAAAGACACAGTCTAGGACTTGGCAAGACAAGCAGGAAGAACTGGAACAGTTGTCATGTGTTTGCCACTGAATTCTGTTGTCAGTAACTTGGTAACTTTGTTTATTTCTCAAGATAGGTTTGACAAGGTAGAAGGGGGTACTTGGATATGCCACCTTTTCCTGCACACCGTCATATTTCATACACATAAGTGAAGGATAAGGCTGGAAAAAGGTCACCACTACTTTCAGGCACTTAACACCACATTAAAAAACCTCAATAATGTGTTTCCAGGAAAAGCCTGAATTCATCTGGCAGTGTTGACACTGCTTTAAAAATATTTATTCTTAGGATCTAGCTAAGATAAATTATGGATGACAACTACACAACAATTAAAAACACAAGTAAGAAAAATTGAGAGAGAAGACTATTTTTTACCAGTGAGTAAGTTTTCTTATAAGGACAGTATTATACACTTACTAGCAAGCAGTGACTTTAATGCAGTACACGAAGTATGAGAGTCAATTTTCCTCTTTCTAGTCACTTTAAGTGCAAACAACAACATCTTTTGATTAAAAATCAAGTGTTCTGATCATACCACAATCCCACTGGCAAACTTAGCTCTTTGTATGAGAGGAATGTTTTAAGCTACTTCAGCTCTGATGCTTCAGCCCAGTGGAAGTCAGGCTGCTTGCAGTGGTTGGCTCAGACTGAGGTACAGACTGAGGTACCACCTTCTTTCCCTAGGAATTGACAGGCAAGGCTGCCTCCTCCACTGATAATCCCAAGCTTTTTGCACGTGCCCCAGTCCCAAATCTGTAAGCACCTCCCTGAGAGCCACTTTGAATTCCTATTCCAGTCTAACCACAAGACAATTAGCAGAAAATAGGTGATGTACAAAGGAAGCAGCCACTAAAGGTCTTTTCTCAGTCCCTCTTACACAGAAACTTGAAATATATATGAGCATACAGAAACCTGAAGTGTTAGTGGGCAGTGGGAATTGCTTATCCTATGTATGGCTCTGAAGTGATTTTTCTGACATTTGGTAGATGTAACTGAGCTAAACCTAGTATCAGTGTGAAAGTGTCAAAATGAAAGGGATTACCATGACACCAAGCGCCACTCTGGCTGAATTGCCTGTAGTGTTTGGTGGAGTTTGGTGGTGCTTAGACTGCTGCAGCAACTGTTTTGGTGTTTCTATAGTTTTTTCTTTTTAGCAATGCATGAAATTCCTAACCACTGTACGTGGCTACTAATGCTGCACTTCAGAAGGGGTGAAGGTGCAGTGAACTGAGGTTACGCTACTTGTTTTAGAGTAGCAACCATCAGAGTGTTTTGCTCAATTTACTAGTTGCTATTTGTGTGAATAATTTAGGAATAGGGATGATGTCACTGGAATTCACCACAGTTCTTATAGAACAGGTAATCTCTGGGATTGGGAAACACTGCCCATAAATTTGCACATACAGTCTGAAACCAAAGTGTCAAAGTCTAGTTCATATTTTGGTAACACCCAACTTTGTTGTTACAGAAGGTAACACACAAAAGAAAGCAAACATAAACAAGACAGCACGACAGTCACACTGGAATAGCAGGAATCTGTCGCCAATTTTACATGCTGATAAAAGCTAATCCTGAACACCAGGCAAGACCTTTTGGCCCTCTGAGCAAGCAGAGGCTGTACCAACATTAAAACCTGCAAGGCAGCCAAAAATCTGAATTACAGGCTTCGTTCTGCTCACGAGTAAATAGCATAGCCCAGTTGGCAATGACTATTATTTCAACTATTTTGTGAATATGAAGCTGAAAACAGGCACAGCTCCTTACTGATGCTCTCAGGAGAAGGGAGGTTCGTGAGGTGCGAGCAGGTACCCCTGGGGCTCCCCTGAGCTGCCCGTAGACGGCTTTACAGAGATTTCCGCAGCTCTCTGCACACCACTTCTCCTTGGCGAACAAGACGACCAGGGCGGCGGTACGCTCCCCGCCGAGGCTCAGTCATGGCTCTGCTGCCGCCCCCAGCTCATCCCTGAGCGGCGGAGACATTCCCACATTCCCACCGGGCAGGAGGAGCCCGCCGCTCCCCCACAGGCCGCCGACCCCCGGCGCTGAGAGGCGGGAGACGGCGCGGAGCGGTTACACAATTTGCGGCGGCGGGAGCGCGGCTGGCACCGACGGCTCGAAATGGCGCCTTCCCTCCGCCGCCCCCCGCCCGCCTGGCCCGCGCCGGCGTCCTCCCCGGGTCTGCGGTGCCGGGACACGGTCCTCAGGAGAGCGCTCCCAGCCGCCTTGGGGACAGGGGTCCCGCAGATGGCTCCTGTCAGTCCCCGTCCCCCCCGCCATTCTCCCAGGGGAAAGTCCTCGCCCCGTCACCGGGCGGGCACCATCCCTCCGGCCCCTTCCCTCGCCCTCGGTGACCAGAGGCTGGCAGGGGGTTGTCCGGGATTAGCTGCCCGAGATGGATGTGCTGAGGGGAGAGGGACCCCTGCCGCCTCACACGGAGCGGTCACTCCTCCGACAGGGCCAGCGCCCGGCCCGCTCCCGTCTCAGCCGGCGCTGCCGAGACGGAGGGCGGGGGCGGCCCGGGAAGCGGGACAAGCGCCAGCCTGGTGGCATCCCGTGCGGCCGGGGCTCAGCCCGCCCTGCTCAGGCGTCGCGACCGGGGTGCGCCGCCGGGATAGCGCTCACGGGCCCGGGCCCGNCTTTTGAGTATTTTCTTTCCACACCCAGTTCGCTTCTGACATCATTTCGGCAGAAGGGCGGGCGGGAGGCACCGCCGCCGCCAGACGGTCGCAGCCCGCCGGCCCCGCGCCCGTGAGTAGCCTCGGCCGAGCGGGGGGCGCTGGACTGAGGGGGGCGGAGGGAGGCGTCC
>VXBZ01007723.1:555702-611182 GCA_013399135.1 Heliornis fulica | reverse complement strand
GCAGCGGCGAGCCGTGCGCCCCCGGGCAGGGGAGGGGAGGGGAGGGAGGAGAAGGGCCGGGCGGCGGCGCGCCTGGATGCCCGCCCGCCGCGGAGTGGAAACGGGCGGGGAAAAGTTTCTTCAGTGCTCCCCCCCGCGTCCCTCCCTCTCTCCGTCGCCGCGCACCCGGGCTGTCTCTCACACACCTCTGCCTTCCCAGGCGGCTGAGGGGCACTTTTGAGTATTTTCTTTCCACACCCAGTTCGCTTCTGACATCATTTCGGCAGAAGGGCGGGCGGGAGGCACCGCCGCCGCCANGGGGTCTGCACCGCGGGGCGGGGGGGGCGGCCGCCGCCCCGGCCCCGGTCCCTCGCCCCGCGGGACTGCCACCGGGCAGTTCGCTCGGGAGGGGACGGGGCGGGAGGACTGGGCTCGTCGCAAGTGACTCAGAGCCTGGGCCAAAGCGGCAGAGAGTTCGCTGCCGCCGCGGGACGGTGTGGGGGTTTCACGCACCCGGGGTGGATGTGCGTATACCACAGTAACGTTTGATTGGTTTTGGCAGCTCCCTCCTCCCCCCTCAGTCCCCAGTGGAAAGAAAACACAATTCTGTATAATTCAGTGCAGATTTCGGGTTGTGAAGTTTTTGCCAGCGTTAAACGTTTTTCCACTTGAGTCAAACTGCAGTTTTAACCATCAGGTCTGTCCTCCCCAACGGCTCTTTCTTTCTCTGCTTGTAAAGGCCAAGTTACACCTGGGAGGTTACGTACCAGGAGTGAGACAAGCAGCTGTCAGTACCATGGGCTGTTTGTAATACTCAGGATCGAGTTTTAGTGGTCAGCTCCTTGTTTGGACATCTCTAGAAGAATAGTGCACTTTTCCTCAGCAGGCATACCCTGGGCTTGCTCCTACTCACCGAACGCTGCCACCAAGAAACCTGCAGTTTGGCCTCTCCATTAACGTCTTGGCAAAAATACTTCATTCATATGGTGCATGGAGGTCTTTTTTTTAACCTTTTTTTTTTTTTCCTCAGCACCTGGGAATAGGATGTAAATGATCAGTAATTATTGCAACAAAATATTTTCAAAGTATCTTCTGATGATACAGGGCTGCAAAGAAACCTGCGCAATATCTGAAAAATACACACTGGGCTTTCTTGGAGTTTTCTGTAGGAACTTTGGAAATGAACAGCTATGGTTGGCTGATCTCCATCCAAAAAAAAAAAAAAGAGAAAAAGTAGCACTTTCTCTTCACTTCCTTTCAGACTCTGTATGTACAGTGCTGGTATGTTAACTATGTAAATTAAGCCTTCTTGCCTGTCTGAGCAGACGTTTTTTCTGTCAAATAAAATAGCCAGTAATGGCTCTTCCATCCAGACCTGATCACTGATGTCGATTCCGAGGACTTTACTGTCCAGGCAGAGAGCAGGGTAGCTCAGGAAAAGACCTGTGGGGGCTGGACCCTCAGACTGAGATGGCAGTTAGCTACAGACATGGAAAGGCAGGAACCCAAACGAGTGGTGGTGGAAGTGTGACTTCCAGAGAGGGGAGGATTGTGAATTGCTCTTTACCAGCGAATACAGTTACTTCTTAATAAGAAGTATGTGACATATTAAAAACCAAGCCAAGGAACGAGCAGGGTACAGGTACTTACCACAGGTGATAAAATCACAAGTGGGAATGAAAACAAAGGTCTATGGAAAACATGGTCACCAAAAGCTGATGGGACTTTATTCAGTGTAAGAAGTGAGGACTTGAGTTATGCTTCAAATACATTGAAAGAAGGAACTCTTGGTATCCTCTGCATCCCTCTGTGAACTTGTAGAATAAATTTGGAGAATAGACTGTTGGGATACCTGGGGGAAGATTCATTCTCCACCCTGAATAAAGATGTGTATAGATTTTATCATGTCAGCAGCATGCTGACATGGATGTTACCAGGGCAGCTGTCAGCCCAGCCAGGAAACCAGGAATTATTCTGCTGATAGCCATCAACAGTAACTCCTGGTGAAATGCAGTAGTACCTTGAAAACTCTGATCAGTTTCTTGTTACTATTCCCATTTGGGTAGGAAAACAGTCTCTTAATATAATTAAAAATAAAACCAACCTACTACCAGTAGGCAAGACACTACTGGTGGTGTATTCTTTATTTGTGGTCTCTGGAAAGACTTCTATCATAAGCACCCAAAGAATGTTTATGCTGTGGATCTGCCTGTGAGGAAAAACAGTGTATTCTATTTGCTTACACAGGTTTTAAACCCTTGTTAGTAAAGGAAGTTGTTCGACAGACTGAGCAGGTCAAAACTGAAGGCTGCTGCAACATCATTCTCTTAGATGAGGGTTCTTTCTCAATTCTTAGATGTTGTAGTTATTGTTTCTGGCCATCATTGCATAAAAGAAATTAATGTCTCTGCCTTCATTTTACACCCACTTTCAGTTAATGCATTCTTCACCCCTTGAGTTATTAGCACCCACTCGTGTCACAGTTGTCTTAGTTACAGTTTCTGGTTTGTCTTAAGGTTGTTACCCATCTTGAGTTTGACATTCCTACAGTGATTAGGAACTGATGAGGGCAGTATGGATATTTTGGAGGAGCAAGACCTTCCTCCACTTTGGCCAGGTTTATTAGATGTAGTCTTTCTCATTTCCTAACACCGTTTCCCAGTTAAAACTGTGATACATGGCAGTGCAAGGAGACTTCTTTTTTCACTTGAGTGGATTGTGTATATATTGGTTTTCCACTTATGCTTCATGTTCTGTTTGTGTCTTGAGCATCATGTAAGACATGACGCCACATAAATCAGTACGAGAATGTCTTTAATTAAAGAGATAAGTAGGTCTCTGGGGACACGTCTCTGGGGACAAGATCTTTTATATTGCTGGACTTTGTAGGTCCTACCGCCCTGTTCCTGTTGGAAGAAGGCCCAGCAGATTAAGGCACTGTGCTATACAGGAACTAATAAGAAAGAAATTTATTCTGAAGTGTACCAAACACTTTACATATAAAATCCATGTGATACTCAGTGCATCCAAATTTGAAAGCAGAAAGGAATGCACAGCTTTTATTGAAATCAGATTGGTCTCAGAGGGGAAGCAGGGGAAATACAAGCACAGCACTAAGGAATTCCATTCATGGAACTGTTTGTGAGGGTTTGTTTGTTGTTTGGATGCTAAAAGCAAACCAGTGATCTTTGCCGGTGGGGTCTCAGCCTTTGCTATTTTTGTTGAAAGCTTTATAACTTTAGAGGGAAGATAATTTTGTAAAATATATCTCAGTCTGTCAGGTGATGCTTATGACTTCATCAGGAAGATAAGCATCTTAATTTTTAGAAAATAGATCTTGCTGGGTGGGATTCAAGAGAAAGCCTGATTGCCCGAATTCATCCATCAAAGGAGTTATTATTTCTTCACTGAATGGGGAAAATGTAATTACGCCTTTTTATTTTGCCTATGAAGTTTCATGGGCAGGATTAATGATGGTATGTGCCTGCCAGGTGAAGCCTCATAATTTGGGTGTGACCTTAAAATACAACCCTCTGGCTGTGTAGAGATGTTCACAGGAGTCTGTAGGTGGGGCAGAAAGTGGACTGACTCAAACACCCCTTAGAGATGGCTATAGGATATATATTTATGGTTTACTTCCCTGATTCTTAAACACTATGCTGTGTTTGGAATTGCATGGACCGCAAAAAGCCAAGGTGGGCAGGATGAACACCCCCTTGGGTGTTGAGTGTCCTGAAGTACATCACAACAGTAACCTTCTTCCAGGCAGAAAGTGACCTTGCAGAGGCCCCAGGTACCTGTGTAGATAGGTGTGTGCTGCTGGTGATGTGTGCTGTCAGTCTGCAGACTCATCTGCTCTCTGGGGCTGACAGGTCCCAACCCACAGCAGTAACACACCAGCCACTGAATTCAAACCCAGATACTCCAGAGAGCAGAAGAGCAGAGCAATTAGTGTGCTCAACTCTGCAATGAAATGAGTGTTAGAAATCCTTCCACCTGACCTGCTGAAGCTCGCCTAACAGTCTTGAAGTTTTTCTTGAATTGTACCAATTACAAATTAGAAAGTAAAAGTGACATCCTGCTGAGTATGAAGTCCGGTCATGGTACAGTATTGCTGTGAAACAAAATAGTAGTAGCTGTGGAAGAGTTGCTTGCTCTTTGTGTTTCATAGCCAACTGTTGTACTGTCAATAGAGATGTATTTTCACACTCCAGATAGATGATGTGTAAACTCTGAAATAACTAAACCCAAAATTTCTCAATACAGAACTAGTCAAAGCCAAACCAAAACAAGCAGTTTGAAAATTTTACAACAGTGAATGTAACACATTTAATTGTTAGCGATTTCCATAGAGCATCTGCCAAATTTAAAACAATATCAGCTTTCATTTTTACTGAATTAAGCACATTGCTTTCAATCTGGAAAGACAAACCTTTTCTGCCTTTGTTCGTGGGTTAATTAGGTGGAACAATATAAATCACTGGAGCTGGTCTGTTGTATCTGGAATAGTCTCTGGATGAGCAGCAGTCCGTAGTCAGTAGCGCTCAGGGTCTGGGATTTGCTCTCAGAACTATATTAATGTTTGGAGTTAATGCTGCAGGGTGCTTTGGCTTTGCTTTTCATTGGGTCAGACTGAGGACACATTCAGTGTGTCACCTTGATGAAAAGCTTTGGGTTATACTTGGTCTGTCCCTCCCTGCCCTGACTAGGTATTGAATGGGGACAACCTTGACAGCAAAACGTGGCCACACAGTGATTGAGCAGGGGTGAGGCCAGGCCACACCTCAGTTCAGTTATTTGCTTCAGAAACAGGTTCCCAGGCGGCTTCTCATAGCTTGAATAGTTTATTTGTACAGCCTTGTGCCATTGTCCCAGCTCCATGGAGCGACTGTCTGATTCCTGGAGCCGGAGGCAGGGCTGGGACAGCAAGCTGCAGAGAGCTCTGTGGTTCCTGACCACTGCTCTTGGAAGGCAATGGTGGCCCTTGGATCACCCTCAGAATGGGGGACAGGCCTTGCTTGTTCTTCATGGCTTTACTACCCACCTGAGAAGTGAATCCTCCTTGGAAGCTGATTGTGCATCCTTAGCCTGATCATCACCGCTTGTGCTACTCCATCATGTGCAGATCTACAGCTGGCTTTGCTCCCAGCATTACCTGAAGTCTTTGAAAGACAGGAGAGGATTCAGCAGAGTGCCAAGGGCATTGGGATCATGAAAAGCATGTTGCAAAACCTGCGGAGACCTCAGGGAACCAAACGGTGGGTTAGCCTTCGCAGGAGAGCTGCAGGGCGCAGGCCCGCTCCCCTGCTAGCACAGTCGCTGCAGCCAGCACACAAGTCCTTTTTCGGGAGGCAGATCTTTTTTTCTCTTGCTGTGGGGATTGTAAGGTCGTTCCAGAACCTGACAGCTTAAAGAGTTATAATTTACATCCTAAACGTGCTCACATGTGATTTATAGCCATTTATTTTCATCTTTAGGTTAAACAGTTCTTTTTCCTTACATGTGTTTGCCCTGACCTGCAAGCAAGTGTATCCCCAGTCTGTCTTCATCTTTGAAAAGGAACAAGTCAGAACGAGAAGTTCTTGTCTTGTTTAGCTTAGGAAAACAAGCTTTTAGTGCTCTCAGACCAGCCTGACTGTTGGAAGGTTTTAATGTATACCACCACTTTGTGTGTGTTGAAGTGGTACCTGGTACACGATGTAAAGCAGACTGGCTGAACAGAAAGGATGCATCTAAGGACTGAAATGATTTGTTCTTTCAATTTCTAAGCATACAAATCAAGCTCTACCCACTATGAAAGCTGAGAGAATACATTCATGTTTTCCAAGAAACCAGAAACTACAATATACAGGTAGTTCCTTCTTTCAAGCTGCTGCTAAATCTTCTCAAACAATGCGTGTGCTTTTGGAGTACTAATGTTGGAAAGATTGGTTCTATGGGTATCTTTCGTTAAAGGCCAGTTTCTCATAGCGTTTTTCCAAAGGCTGGTGACTCAACATGGAGCAAGGGTAGAGGAGTGGATGGTGGAGGGCGCAGTGATGGGAAGTAGAGCTGGATTTTAACCATTTCACCTGTTGCTTAGGAATGAGGCAACCTTCCTTACCCCACTGTAGGTCCTGCTGGATTTAGAGGCAACCATAAACCAAGTCAAATCTGATTATCTAGGGTAAAAGAACAGTTATAAGAAAAAGTGCTTAAGGGAAAAAGATATCAGATTTACTTATGAGAAAGATGCTGGTTTGTGCTGCTAGAGGAGGACAAACACTCTTTCTGCTGAGCACATGTGAATCTCTAAAGGGCAGTTTTGGAAAGATGAAGCCTTAAAGGCTGTCATTCAAACATGGTGGTCGTCAGTGGTCTGTCAGTATAAGTAGCTGGCTTCTGTACCTGTTTTATTGTCCTCTCGGCATACAGTGGTTGTTACACTTCTCTTACAGCTTTTGCTGGAACATTTGAATATGTCTATATTGAATCTTTTAAACTTGAGGCTGTTTTTTAGGATTTTCAGGTAGGAGGTCACAAGGCTCATTTTCCCTGTGAGTGCCATTTCCCAGCCCTGTGACAGTTCATAGTGTTGGTGTTCCTGGTAGGTGCTGCCTGCCCACAGAGGCTTCTTGGCAGAGTGGCGTCCCTCTGAGTGCACAGTAGGGCCATAGTGAAAGGAGTGGCAGGGCAAGTCTAAACCCAGTCCAAACTTGTTTGCAAATAAATGACCAACAATTACAGAAGTGGCAGCAATGCTGGCATCCCTAGGTCAAAATTTTATTAAAAGCATTCCTAAGAAATTAGGAACATCAGCTTCTTTGGGTCTCAGTACTCAAAGCTAGCACTCTGCATTTTTGCTGCATTTTTTCCTTGTTTTTGTTTGGAAATGTATGGGGTAGCACAGTTGTAATTTCACAAAAATTGGGGTTCTGGCTTAATAGCATAGACAGGGTGAGAAGGAGTGGAGGAAGTCCAGGGAAGATCTGCTAGGCCTAACTGTAAGCATGGTCTGTAAGCATGTACATTGTGTGCAGGGAACATTGTTTAATTTCCTTCTGATTTCCTTGCTTTGTGATGAAGGACTTTGAAAAAGGAGCTGGAAGTGTGAGAAGCTCTTTTCCTTCCTCGTGAAGTTGGAAATGCTGCGGGTTTGGGTATGCTCTCGGCCGGTGGTGTCTGTGCCATCTAGGGGCTGACAGCACACTTAACACTCTGCATTCCCAGTCCAGCGTCAAGCAGGTGCCTGAATTTTTATTTCTTGAAGTGCAAACATTGTTCTTCATGCTTAGCTTCATGTAAGGAGAATGAGTGTTGGGTGGGAGTCTGTCTGCTGTGCACTTCCCTCCCGGGCTCCCATTCAGTATCGTGGAGGTCTGGTCAGAACCAGCCGGCAGTTCAGAGGTTTGCTAGCTGGCTAGAGAGGTCTCTGGGTGAGAGAAGACACACAGTCTCTGGAGTGACTGTTAGCTCTGTGATACCTGAGCACAAAACCAGGTCAGAGTTTGAATGTGCACCTGAACATGACAGGTAGGTCATCTAGGGTCCAGTACTACAGTATATTTGATTCCCTGAACACAGAGTATGTGAGCACAAATACAGAGACTCTTCTCATCTCTTAGTAGACCAAATTCTTAACTACCGAATTACATAAGTCTTAAGACTTTCATATAAAAGAAGACTATTTTTCACCCTGTAGTTTGTACACCTGTGAGCTCTAGCAGTAGCAGCTCACTTCATGCCCCAGGGAAGAAGCATCAATACATCTTTCAGGAATTACTGGTGGCAAAACCTTTGCATGCAGTATATAAATGTACATGCAGTGTTAGTTTCAAGATTAACACTCCTATGAAATGTTTAAAGGCTGGTTCCTTTGAGTGAGGCTCCCAAGTCATCATCTAAAACAGAACTAGGTCACTTCAGCTTTATTTCTTTTCTGATCTGCATTGATGACAGGAAAGAAAGAGAGGTACGATCACAGGATCACAGAATCATAGAATCATTAAGGTTGGAAAAGACCTCCAAGATCACCTAGTCCAACTGCCCCCCTACTACTCTACCACCCATTACTCATTAAACCATGTCCTTAAGTACATCATTCAATCTTTCCTTAAACACCATGAGGAATGGTGACTCCACCACCTCCTGGGCAACCTGTTCCAATGTTTAACCACTCTTTCTGAGAAGAAATTTCTCCTAATTTCTAACCTGAACCTCTCCTGTTGCAACTTGCAGCCATTCCCTCTTGTCCTATCGCTAGTTACTCACAAGAAGAGGCTGATCCTCACCACAACTCCCTTTTAGATAGTTGTAGAGAACAGGGTCTGCCCTGAGCCTCCTCTTCTCCAAACTAAACCGTCGCAATTCCCTCAGCTGCTCCTCATCAGACTTGTGTTCCAGATCCATCACCAGCTTTGTTGCCCTTCTCTGGACATGCACGAGGGCCTTGATGTCTTTCTTGTAGTGAGGCCCCCAAAACTGAACACAGTATTTGAGTTGTGGCCTCACCAGAGCTGAGAACAGGGGGATGATCACCTCCCTGGTCCTTCTGGCTACACTATTCCCGTTACAAGCCAGGATGCCATTGTCCCTCTTGGCCACCTCAGCACGCTGCTGGCTCATGTACAAGGATGTGCTTATCCTTTCCAGACTTCTCCTTGCACGATAGAAGGATTCTTCTGTATCTGCTGCAGAGATGTGGAAGGGATCCAGATGTGCCACAGCACATAGCTCAGTACATGCAGACCAAGACATGGGAGCACAGAGTCACAGAGGATGGGGAGGAAGGGCTGCTGCACTGTCACCCCGTCAGGCCAGCCTCGCAGCTTGGGCATGTGGCCAGCTGAACTCTGCAAGCAACAGAAACCAGCAGACAGGCGACGCAATAGGAGTTACTCAAGTGATGGGTTACTGTACGGATACCACAGGCTGAGAACTGAGAACAGGGGCAGAGCAATAGTCAGCTTGGAGAACACTGAAAGGCAAAGGGTCAAAAGGAGGTATGAGTCTGGATATTATTTGCCTTTTTAAGAAATAGCACTCAGTAAATTATATCTTGTAATTTTGGTGTTCCCAGCAGTTAAATTAACCCAGGCAGAACGAATAATGGAGTTAAGTTGTTTTAACTGGTATAATTACTCCCTTGATGTAAAATTTCCTGATTTTCTTGTCCTTTATGATGTTTGATATTTAGGTGTTAGAGGATTGTTGAAATCCTCAAAGCTTTTGCTAATTTGGAAGAAACTGCCATCTGAACTTAGTTCACTTTTTGTTTCAGTTCTGAGTGTCACACAGCAAACCCGGAAACCTTCATATTTGGTAAAGTTAAAAAAATAAGTTAACAGTATCACTCTGTTCCTCATAATCCAGGGAATTTTGTGCAAGTTCAGAGACAATGGTAGAGGCAGAACATGAGCCGGCTCCTTAGTTCTGTCATGAGACACCATGAGATTGTGGTGCAAGAACACTGAGCAAAACCAAGTGTTTATCATGTAAATCCAACATCTTATGATGTATCACAAGACGACGGACTTCTCATGCCACCAGTATGCAAGCTTTTTCTTCTAACTTCACATTTACAGACTTAATTACAGCACTGAGGGGCAGAAGAATTGATAATTAAGAAGGCTTGCTTTGATTCAGTTTTGCACCAGTGACCTCAAGAAAGTTCATCTGAATCAAATGCTTACTGATGGTCCAAAGACCTGCTGTTCTAGTTGCAATGAAAAATCTCAGTGCAGAGAGCTGCAGGTATGGTAACTTGCTCAGCAGGATCCTCTGCCTCTTCTTCTGGGCGTGTCCTTTCAACACACTGAGTGTGGGTGACGAGCAGTCTGCACACCTCCAGCCCTGGCCTGTTCAGAGCGGGGGCTGTTCCGCCATGCTTTCACCTGTTCTGGGAGTCTAAACTGGGATCGTCTGTGTGGAGATTTCCTTCACACAGTGACTCTGATGAAGGTGGCCCAAAGAACTGGCTTGCTCTTAGGACGTGAGGGCAGCAGCAGACAGTGTTGTGGGATGAGGCTTTGCAATGCAAATGAGCACAGGGTAAACACTCTGTACTGTGTACATGTTTCTCTGGTTGCAAGAGTCAAGTATGCACAAACATGAGAACTAGCCTGGCAGCAGAATGTAACTGCATGGGAAGAGATACAGTACTGCTTGTGGAGATGGCATCTGGGCTGGAAAGTAGTGATAAACCTTCTGCTGAGAACTGCCAATTACAGTTTTCCTTTTTGCTTTCTGGCCATACTAAAGAGCAGAAAAAATCAAATCAGCATGTTTCTTTGTACTGCTGGACATTAAAGATAAATTTATCTTAAAGATAAACTGGAGCTATTTTTGTTTTTTTTTGCAGGGGGTGGGGGTGGAGTTTTACTTAGGGAGGCAATCCAGTTTTGTAACATGTTTGCTTACTGCAGTACAGAAGTGTTGGGAACCCTGGACAGGATCGCTGTTTTTTTCAGCGTACAGTTCTGCGGTTGTGGTACTGTTTTATCTTGTGAAAGGGCACTTGCCTCTGCATGTCTACAAGATTATAGCAGAGGCCTTTCTTAGCCACTTCTTGTAAGGAAAGTGCAAACTGCTGCTTCCCATAGTCTGTATTGCTAAAAAGATTAAGGATAAGTGTGACAGCTGCATTTATTCTCCCGGTGCAAAACAGCATAATGCTGGAGTAGTACCCAGAAACAGTTCTGCACTAATTGAAAAAATCTTTGTTGCTAATAAAACTGGCCTTCTGTTTTCAATGTGTGTCATGTAAGCATCCTGCAACTTAACAGTATTTGTGGGAAACCTTATTACCACAGCAAATCTTGATGTGTTGAGTAGGATTCCCATAACTTACTCTTTCTGGATCCAGTGGCAGTCTGCACTCCTGACTGAGCTGTTCCTGTACATGTCTGCCTTACTTTGTAACATGGAATTAAATGGTGAGACTTGCAAATGAAGAATTCATGTTGACACCCACTGTTAGTCTTACTGTAACCCCAAAATCTGTTTTTAATACCACATGTGATGAGCTAAGTCAAATTTTATGTTCTCTTTTGTCAGAGCTTTGCTGGAGCTTAGTACAGGGATGTTTCCAGAATGCTGCGGATTGACAGGAGAGCAGAGCTGGAAGGGGCCTCTGGAGGTCTCCACTCCAGACTCCTGCTCCAAGCAGGGAGTCAGTTAGGGATGCTCTGGGCCTTGCTCCAGTCAGGTCATGGAGATGTCCAGGAATGGAGATCCCACAGCCTTTCAGGCCCTGTTCCTTCCTGTGCTGAGTCATGCTCATTGGATATAATGAATACAGTTTTTACAACTGGAATATTCCTTGTTACAACTTGTGACTGTTGTCTCTAGACTTTTCTAAGAAGAGTGGCTCCATCACACCCTACTAAAAGATAACTATAATGTGTCCAAAGAGCCTCTGTGTGTGTGTGTGTGTGTGTGTGCTTAATAGTGTAAAAACTATTTTAAAAATTTGAACCACTTTGGGGAATGATGAACAATACCTCTTGCATCATCCCAGTCCTTACTCACACCTAAAGGCAGCGTGCTTAAAAATCATAAACACTTTGACAGGAGAGCATAGTGCACATTACTTCGCGTGACAGCACTAAAAATAACTCTGCCCAGAAATCTTTTTCTGATCAATACAAATATTCTTACCTATAATTAAGAGACTAAAGCAGAAGGGTTGAGCAATGGTTCATTTAAGACTCATGTAAGAGCAAGAAAGCTTTTCCTAGCAGCATGTGTAGGCACTGGTGACAGGGCAGTACTTCCAAGGCTGTCAAACAGCAATGGGAAGAAATACAACGAATCACATCACACATCAACACCCCATTTCTACTTGAAAAGTCTGAGCAGTTCTTAATGTAGCTGTTTGCAGATTCTTGCTCAGTGCAATAGTATGAAGTACTAGAGTCCCAAATTTATGTGATTTAAAATATATTTTCTGTTCTTATTAACAACCCCCTTTAAGCAATAATTTCTTGTGCCTGTGTAAGTTAAATAGAAGAGATTATAGGGTTTTAATCGTGGCTCTGTTGAGCAGAATTAGTTCAGCCAGGTTGAGTGGTAGTGCTAGCTTTTTTGTGCTTGCAGGTCCCCTTCATGTTGAAAGATCGAGGCAAAAGCCGCTGCCAGGTGGCACGCTGTTGCCTTGGCAAGCTTCAGCGGGGCTCTGGCTACTGCTAAAGGAACTGGGAGCAGTTGTAAACCTGAGGAGAGACCCTGAGAAATAGTAAGGGGTGAGTAAGAAACATAGAGGACTACAGCTGGTATGCAGAATAGGATGTTACCAGAATGTTTTGTTAGTAATAAATTATTAAAGTAATAATTCTCAGTGCAAATGGTCTCCTCAGAAATCCTGCGTATGAAAACATAACTGTGTCCTCCCCTTGCTCATGGAGAGAGGAAGGGAGGGAGCTCCTGGCTGCTAGGAGAAGTACCCAGGCAGGCTGTCTCAGAGGATCAGGAAGAGAAGAGCTTCTTCTGAGGGGGTGAAGGATCTTGAGACTGCAAAATAAACCCTTAAATTTCATCACTGGCTGGACTGGAGGGGGACTGGTTACCAATGGTTCCCCCAGTGAACTCCAGAATTTCTGCCTTGAGAGGGATGCAGATACGATCGGAGCTTCTGCGTTGTTGCCAGCTGCATGTGGGAAGCAAAGAGCTGCTCTCTGCTTCCAGCACACAGGTTACATTGAGTTGAGGTGGAAAACCCTTCTTCCCTCATTACTGTGATGGACCAGAGACACTCCTTGGTTTCTGTGGGAAGTGAAAGTTGCAAGGAGGGGATTGAAGTCCCCAGATCTTTCTGTGCGCTTTTGGGATCCCTGCTCAGACATGAGAGATGGGCTAACGAGTTGCTGTTGTCTTTTCCTGGTATTACTTGGAATTGGTCTGTGTCCTTCCTTTCCCCCAGTGTATTTAATTCCCGCAACTGTGTGTAGTTGTAGCACTGTGTGCATAGAAGTTACAGTAGCTTGTGAATGGAGCCATTGCCAGCAAGTCAGGAGAAGTATCTAAAAATGGCTGTTACAAAGGTGCTTTGAAGCAGAAATATCAAACTGTTCTTATTGGCCTTTATTTTTGGGTAAAGACAAAACAAAAAGCTCTTTCATTCAGTCCTGGCTTTATTTGGGTAAAACATAAAATGCTGTCTCCTCATCACTCATACGTGTTTATCCACTCTGTTTGAACCACTTCTGTTTATGGCTGAGAGCAGCAAAACAGCAACATTCACTTCATTGAAGATTAAGTGGATTTTTCTGTGCTGGCAAGTCTTGATTTTGCAAGATTGGTTTTAATTAGGGTACATTTTTCTGTCTCTTACTTTATGATGCTTCATGTAATAAGATGAAATTGTATTGTTATTCTTAGACTAATGCTGAATACAATTTGATTCTCTCTCCTTATATGGTAGATGACTGTTGCATTATTGTCTGCTTAGATACCATCTGTGCAACAAATGAAACTCAGGAAAAAGCCTAACCACAAGACACAAGGGTGCTCTATGAAGACTGGTACATCTTACAAGGAAAATATTTTGATGTGGCATTATATGAAACCACAAAATATCTTCTTTTCCTTCTTCCTTCCTTTCATTCAAGAAGGCTCGATAGAGAACCATGAATGACATTTCTAGAAGCAGAACTAGATTCAGGGGATCTTGAGTCATAGAGCAGAATTGGCTCTTCTGTAGAAATTATGACTTCTGGTCTTTCTTGTGGCTGAGAAGGCAAAGCTTAACAGTGAGAAAATGGGAGGGAGTGAAAACTTGAGTTGCTGCTTTCTTTATTGTCAGATTTGACTGAGCTTTCTCATGCAGTCATTCCAGTTAGATAAGCAGAAGGTTCTCTGATCAATTCTCATTTTCTCCAGAGCACTTGAACACTGTTTGGCTTTGTGCTGGGTATTCCTTATAGAATATAGTATGTATTAATTAGTGAGGGTATTTAGACAAGAAGAAAAAGGTAATTGGTATATTTCTCTGTATTGGTAACAGCAGTTTTCCCTAAGCAATTTGTTGTGTCCCCACAGCTTTCCTGGGGATTCCAGTTCCTTTATGCTTTGTTTATTTTTTTCCCCATTTGAGATGTAAAATGGTAATACATGGATTAGATAAGGTATGAAGGTATGAAGACAGTAGGCAGACTAGAGAGATCAGTATGTGACTGAACATAAGTAACTGGATTATTACATGATTAAAGGGTTTATTCAACCCAGTAGACTGGAGAAAATGGTAGCCTGTGGTCATTCATCAATGGATAGCACTTGTATTTATGTGAAAAAGGACAACCTATAGGACACTTAAGGTACAACACAGCTATTACTAAACCTAGGAGGTGGTCCTTGACACTATTTTGTTCTATAAGCATCCTTTTGAAATCTGTGTTTCTCCTGCTTGAAAGTGTGGTTGAAACAAGACCTTACTATAGCCAATGGAAATTCTAGCTTCACTTGTAAATAAGGCTGTAATTTGAAAAGTACTTCTCTAAAAGTCATCCTGGAGTGTTTTATATCCTTGCTGGAGAATCACAACAGAAGGAACCTTCTCTGTGTGCGTACTTGCTGGAGCCATCCCACTGGCAGGTTGCACAATGCACTTCTTGGCCTCATTTCAAGCTGTGAATCATTTTAGCACCCATGATGCTAGTTATATGGTTATATATAACAAACAGAAAGCTGTTTTGCCGATCTAAAGTCTGATTAAGTGAACTCTTTTATGACTGAAGAAAGAATGTGTGCTGTGAGCTCAAACTGTATATGATGTTCCTGACTCGTCAGAGCATCTCGCTCTTAAATATGCTCACGCTGACTGCAGCTACCCACAGCTGCAGTAAACAGCAGTAAACAGCAGTGAACAGCACAATGACAGGTTAATCAGTTGACAGCTTTTAAAGACTGCTCATATATGCTCTTACTTTTAGCAGATTTATCTCAGACTAAAGCCTCCAAAGATCAAGGATGTTGATTCTTCTGGCTTTCATTATTGTGTTTCACATAACCTCGGCGGCACTGCTGTTCATCTCTACTATTGACAATGTAAGTGTCATTTTGTCTCTTTCTCTCGAGCACACAGGTATTTCTTCCCTTCATAACAATGCTGTTTCTCTTGGCTTGCTTACTGAAAGCACATAACTTTGTTGAACACACTGGTCTGCTTATACCTTTTTGTAACAGAAATGCTTTGAATACACATGCAGCTGCTACACCTGGGTATACTGTACAAGTATATGCCATATGTCTGTGTGCATCATGTCATAAGGCTGTGCTATGAGCTGATCTCCCCTGTGAGGTACTTGGCCAGGGGTATATTCACAAATACTGCCATGCTCACAGGTGGACGCATGAGACTTGGTTCAGTGAGATGTGAGAGAAAGGGGGTGGAATCTAGTGTCCTTTTGTGTCAAGTATGCCAAGTCATGACTTTCAGTTGTGTGCTTTGCCTTAGAAGTGGTTGTCCAAGGTGCCAAATTAAATCATGAAAGAGAAACCAAGAATGCATCTGTTGCCATTCAGTTAAGCAGTTTCAGCACAAAGTTTTAGAGCAATTTATGTTGTGTTCTATTCAAATTTCCTTTTTATTTTTGTGACCAGAAAGAATTTACCTTCTGGAATTTACATGTCTCATAGTTGAATTGTGTTTTCAAAACAGCTCTCTGCCCTGGTTGGAATTCTGAACTGTGCACTGGACTCTAAGAGGTTTAATATATCTACATTCTGTTAGGATTAAAAAAATTGAAAATACATAGTGAAGCTGCTTTGAATCCTGCCATCTTTTCCTAGACTGTGCTCCAAGTGCAATGATGCATTCCCCACATCTTTTTATTGCAAAATTGTACAAACCAAAACATCTTTCAGTCAGCTGGTTGATTTGTTCCATTTAAGTAGTCATTAGTTGACCACTAAAGCAGGTTCTTACACCGCTGCTTTGAATAGTTAGAAATCCATCACAGTGGGCAAAGCAACTTATCCATGTGCCACATACAAATAAAATTCTCATAGAAATAAGACCCCAGACACTCTGCTACTTCTCAACAATACTGAACTTAATCTGTGAAACCAACTTCTGTTAAATTTTATCATCTTTGGAGGCTTTTAATAGTCATGAAAACTCTGAAAGGATTATATAGTGTTTAGAGCTAAAAAATAATATATTGAATTTGGATGGCAAAATCCAAAGTAATGGTGTCCTGAGAAAGTAAGGATTTTTCTTAAAGTGCAGTGTTACACATACACCTGCAATCATAACATATTATGGCTTCATTGCACGTTGTTAGCAACGCTGCACAGTAAGCTATGAGGTTTCTGGAATGTCTGTTTAACAGCACATTATACCAGGAGGCATATTTAAAAAGTGCATTTTTCCATCTCTAGTTAAAACAAAGGCCTGGGTAGCTATTGGAACAAGAATGGGTTTCCTGAGGAAATGCCACTTGTGTGGAGGGCTCACAGCTTTTCCCAGGCTAAGGTAAAAATTAGTTCAGTTGCTGAATGCTATTTTGCATTAAATTTTAAAGCATCAAAACAGAAATACCGCAGGAGGACTTCAGTTTGTTGCTAGCCACATGGTGCATTTGCACGTTGATAGCACAGCTACATTACATTAATTTCAGTTTGGTGTCAGGAACCAGAAAATGTGCAAAAGGCTTCTGTTGCATAGATTTATACCCAGCTATTTCCTATGAATTAAAAAAATCCTGTGCCTTTAGAGTTGTGTGTCCTAAACAGGGTCTGGAAGAACAAAGCAGATCATGTCTAGGTACCTTCAGGAGTGAACAATCACCAACTATCCAAAAGTTCTGTCCAAACAGTGTGAAATACTTTGTGCTTTGGGATGGTTAAGATTGCCATCTATTTACCTTTCTACTTTACACAGGTCTAAAATGAAAATGCCATGTGAATAATGATATACCCTGTATTCCCAAATACCATGAGATCTCAAATTGAGTTTGAATGGCTAATTTGTTCCTGTTGATGTATCTAATCAGGAGTCACTTGGACAACTAAGTGGTTTCGTGATTTTGATTGTGGCCTTTGATTCTATAAGAGCTCTTTACATTTATTTTGCAGGCCTGGTGGGTAGGAGATAATTTTTCTACAGATGTCTGGAGCACGTGTGCCACAAACACCACCACCTGTACGGCTATCACTGATCAGTTCACAGGTGAGTGTCTCGTCATGCCAACGTCTCAGTTCCTTTAGCAGGTGAACCGGTAACATCACTACAAAAATTGCTGGGGCAATAATACATCTGTTGAAAAAGCTGCATGTTCTCATGTCTTCTGAAAATGCTAATACT
Source organism: Heliornis fulica (assembly GCA_013399135.1). Taxonomy (NCBI): domain Eukaryota; kingdom Metazoa; phylum Chordata; class Aves; order Gruiformes; family Heliornithidae; genus Heliornis; species Heliornis fulica. The sequence continues at coordinate 593,922 of VXBZ01007723.1, read as the reverse complement.
GCTTTTCTCATTTTGGAAAAGGAAACTGTTCCAGCAGTTTCTGTAAGGAAAAGAGGGAACTGTCAGGTGCCCTTGAGAGCCCAGTGCAAGAGTAAACATAAAGAACTAATGATGAGTGCTTTGTACCTACTTTTATACCTACTTTGTAGGTACAAGTGCATGTACCTACAAATTTAAGTGAAGTAATTGATAGGATGAAAAACCCGAAACAAAGCAATCTTCTGTGCAGAGTGTGATCTCCTGTCTGGTTATGTCCTATGGCTAAAGCTGTCTCGCTGGGGTGTGCATTTGTAAGCCACTGGGGACACCTGGCAGTTTCACTGCAGTTTTAGTACGTAGATGGTAGCAAAGGTTGTGCTGTGGGAGAAACAGTCTGTTCAGTATTTCTGTTCGGGTTTATGAGAAGCTTTAAGAAGTCCTTGAACCACGGGCTGTGTTAATACCAAGGAAGCAGAGGAGATCCTCCCTAGGCAATGCATGCACAACTGGCTCACTGCGTCTGCTGACCTGCTTGCAGAACACAGCTCTGCCCCTCTACTTGTTGCCCGAGTAGGCAAAGAAACTATTTTTAATCAAGGCTGCTTTTTTTCTTTTGTAGAGTATCAATCAATTCAGGCTGTTCAGGCCACCATGATCCTCTCTACCATTTTCTGTTGTGTGGCATTTCTGGTTTTCATTCTTCAACTCTTCCGTCTAAAGCAAGGAGAAAGATTTGTCTTAACCTCTATTATCCAGCTCCTGTCATGTGAGTGATTTTTCAACACTTGTCACTTTAATGATGTTTACATGAAAGTAGGAAAGGGGAAAAAAGTTTCAAAAAGAATGAGCTGCATGAGAAATCTGTAGGGCTCTTAAGGTCATAGCTATCCTTCATATTTGTTTAAACAGCAAACTGCTCCATTCTGTTCTCTTTGGCAGTTAAAACATGGATGACATCACTGCTCAGATTAAAGTAATTTAAATTTTGAAGGGAAACACTCTGAGATCCTGAAATACTCACAGTAATAACTCTGTAATTGCTGCAGGCAGGTACTTCCTTAATTTTTTGTTCTTAAAACAAGCCAGATGTTTAGAATCATTTTGTATTCATTGCAAATGACATAAATACAGGACAACATTTCAAAATTAATCCATGCCAAAGACACTGAAAATGTGTCCTGAAATGCTCCCGCTTTAGTCTGAGGATGGAAAGTTAGTGTCTGCAGAAAAGGACGTTAGTGGAAGCAGCTGACAGAGGAGAGACAGCAAATAGTTGTTGTGCATATTGCTAATATTTTAAGATGGCAAACTACTCTTTTCTTCGTCTTGCAGGTCTGTGTGTTATGATTGCAGCTTCCATTTACACAGACCGGCATGAGGAACTGCACAAGAGCATCGCGTACAGCGTTAATGTTTCTGAAGGCCAGTACGGCTACTCCTTCGTCCTAGCCTGGGTTGCGTTTGCCTTTACCCTCATCAGTGGCGTCATGTACCTAATATTAAGGAAGCGTAAATGAATGTCTACAGCTAGTTATTTCTGTCACTACATTACAAAACCAAATTCCAGTAACCATTTTGTATATAATCATTTACGTGGTTTTGTAGTAAAGGTATTGTTTCTCTAAAAATGTACTGTGTTCTTGATATAAAACATAATAAAAAAGTGGCAGGCTTAATGAAATGTCTGGCACCTACAGGTCAGGGTCTGAGCAGGATAGAGCCAGTGCTTTTACATACTTCATCATCGTAAACAGTTTTCCCTTTACTAGACATTAACAGTTTGTTCCTGGATTCTAGTACATTACAAAAAAAAGCCATGCAAATTAACTAGTAAGCAATATGATAACTGTATTCCTGGACCAGATGTATCCCTTTGGGATGGGATAAATATAGGGGGAGTAAAAATATGAGGCCCAGATCACAGTGAAAAAGTAAACAATTATAAAAGCCCAAAGCTGCACTCAGTGCGTCTGTTCTGGCAGAGGACCAGTGTTCTGCTATTTATAATGAGCAGTAAGTGTCATCAATCTTTTATTAAAACCACTTGCTTTGCAAAAACAACAAATCCTTTTTGTATTCCAAATGATTCTCATTCACATATGATTTAAGCACACAGAGCTTTTGGCAGGAGAATTTACCAGCAAATTCACTGCACAACTTGGGAACAGAATATTCTTAGCAATAAGAAATACACCGCTCGAGTCCTCTATCCCTTTATTTTTGCATTGTGTGTAGTCTTTCTGGAAGGAAGGAGGGGTGAAAAAGCATTACCTTGCTTACATCTGCAAACTTCTAAGCAAATTAGTGATCAAGCAATGCCAAATTTAGGTTTTTACAGCCAAACTCAACATATTTCTTACACCATGCTTTTATTATACAGTAACTTCACAGCCAATACATCTTTTACAAAAGCCTTCCCCGAGTCTGCCCTCTAGGAAATTGGCCTTTGAAAAGTTCATTCAGAATTTCTTTGTGGATTTTACTTGATCTAAACACTCTTACTAGGTAAATCAGAGTGCAGTTACTATGCTTAGGAATTCTGGATAGTTCTTCCAGATAAAATGATATAGTGATTTTTATTTTTCATTTCATTATTTGCTTGGGCAGGGGGGTTGGACTAGATGATCTTTCGAGGTGCCTTCCCACTCCGGACATTCTGTGATTCTGTGAGAGGTCTGTACTAGAATCCCAGGCCTGACTGGCCATCAGTGTAATCCTGTCTTTGGCTGGCAGTGATTTTGGAGTTGGGAGATCAGTGTGGAAAATGATTGAAGTGGCTTTTTCTGGTTAGTCACAGCTTTGATGCTTAAATATAGATTTGACTTTGTAAAAACACTAACCATGTATTTATTTCAATATAATCACTACAGCCAGCCCAATACACAAACACAAAAAAGTCAATAGGTTTTGAATGAGGTTTTACACTTACTGTAGAACAGATTAGATACTACAGAGTGGCGTAGCTCTGCTGAAGTCAGCACTTTACTGCATTATCCATCAGTTGATGGTCTAATCCATTCCTTCAAATAATCCTTGATTTCTTACAAAGTAAAAGTTCAGGTGCATCACTGTACAGGAACTGCCTCCAACATGAGTAATAAGTCATATAGTTCCATCTTCCAAATTTGTCTTAAATAAGCAGATGCAGGTTTAAGGCTGAAAGTAGATAATTAGCTAAGCAATTTGCTAGTTTTATTCAAATGTGAAAGAGTAGGGAAGATTCCTAAGCAAATATGGATTAAAAAATCTTATTCCTAGAAGGCAGTCCTGTAAAATTGTAAGTCAGGCTGTTAAGACACTGACTTGAAGAGGTTTCTTCCGTTTCTTGCCTTGATAATGCTTGGGTCATTTATAGACCAGATATTAGAATAAAGATGTCTATATACAGGAGGACACAGCGTAATTCCACAGTGAAATATTTGCCCCTTTAATTGAACATGAAAAGCACACATGTCACAGTGTACAGCAGCACATGCATGACGCCACATAAATCAGCACAGATGGGAATGTTCTACATACCAAGGAAATGCCAAACCAGTATGAGCTAGAGTTTTAACAGGACAAACATATTTTAGGATATCCTTTCTACCTGATATGCCTTTAATATATATAATTTCTATGCTATATATATTCTGAAACTGTACATGAAAATAAATTCTTGTACTGTAATAGCAAGCTCAATACATTTAGCAATCTGACCTTGTCTTTAAGCTTGGGATATATTTACACAGCGTTGGATAAGAAATAGATGAGTATTTGTGTGAACAGGGAAAATTAAATTCTTCCTGCCTGTACTAGAACCACAAGCTGGTTATTTTTGTCCTTTGTTGAAGATCTTCCAGGGTAAGCAGAGAAAATTAGTTTATTGAACACTTAAATATGTGGTGTTAAAAGAATAACTACTGAGTAATACAAGATGCTCTGATAAGTAGTTTACTTGTAAGGGTTTTTTTTCCATCGTTTGCCAAAATGGATGTGGATTTAAGGTGAGGTTGAGTGCCTTGATCATTTCAGAAAATAATGTTAGAAACAGACCAGTGACTTCTGTGTCTGCTCCAGTCAAAGCTTCAGGTTTGCACTGAGATGATAAAAATGCAGATGGCTTTCTGCAACTGATCAAAAGTGATGCCCCAACTCCCCAGAAACAAATTCCCAAGCCCCATAAAACTTCTGCCTTCTAATCATAGTGAACAAAAGGGAAAAGTCCAAATTATTAAAATATTCAGTAGCAGCTGTGACCAGGACATTTTTTTCCCTGGAAGTGCAGGAAACAATCTTGGAAAACAAATCTATATGTCAATATATTTCAATTTTTTTAAAATGTAGCCTGTCCAGGACACAAGAAAATGAACATCTGCACTACTTTGCTATGAGGTATCTTTAAAAAAAGAAATGCACTGTAGGTGATAAGCAGCATTGTTTCTAAGGCATTAACTACTTTACTAGCCTAGCTACATAAACAGTTCGTTTTACATGGTTCTTACTGGTTTCCAAATAATGGAGAGACTACAGCAGCGTTGTCTTATCATGAGCATTGTGGAAGCTTGTGCCATTCAGTGAAACAGACAAAACAAGAGTCCTTCCTATAATTTCTAAAAATAGGAGTAAGATGAGCCACTGCTTTTCCAAACACTAAAAAGAGCTAAGATCCTTAAAATCATGGTTGGTCAATGCCACCGACATAAGGAAAATGATGAGGCTGAAAAGTTTGTTTTTGTTTTTGTGTTTCTTTCCTATGTGCAATAAATCTCTGAAGCAGTAAGCTGCCGCAAAGTTAAATGTGGAAGTAAAGTAGTTTTAAAAACAAGACTTCATTTTCAAGGCTTAGAAAGAAGCTTACAAAATTAACAGCATGAAGTTCCTAACAGTCTGTAACAAGTAGGAAACAGAAGGTAATGAATACTCTGCAGTACAAATCACGCTTTAACTCTGAATTCTCTGCAAGCAGCAATGTAGTGCTCAATAGTGGAACAATAGTAGATCACTTGATAAGGTAGTCTGGGCCTCCAAGAGTTTTATGCACACATTACTACAAAGAAAGATGTAGGAGTATAACACGTGTGCATTGCTTCACAGACTCAACTTTCTTAATGTATTATCAACAAGAAGTTAAATCCAAGACATATTCTTTTTTTTTTGTTGTTGTTGAGGATTTTTTTTTATTAGATACCTTTATTTATGTTCTAGTAAAGTATTTTCATCATAAAATCCATATTTATGCTTAAGGTATCTATACTGAAGAATTAAAACTGTTTTGGAACCTAAAAGCTCATAGGGTAAAAGTTTAAATCCTGCTAGTAAATAATGTTTTAATGCATTTTTAGGCATGACAAATAGGGAGGGAAAGAAAGGAAAAAGAAAAATCAAGGAAAAAGAAGATAAAAGGTGAAGGGTGCCTGGAATAGGTTTTGGGGCTAGGGGTTTTCCTTTGCTTCTAACGATGGTATCTCCTGGCATGACTCATTTGCTTACTTCTACAGAAAAATGTTCTGCTGCTCCAACACTGTTCCAATAGAGCCTCCTCGTGGCGACGGAGAAGCCTACTCGTTAAAAGCCCAACTGTTTAAGCACTGTTCCTTTCCCATTTGAAAAGACCTTAAAAAAGTCTTAACTTTCCATCAAGTTCTAAACCATCTTCCAACATGCAAATCCACAATTGAGGAATTCACATTGTAGAACAATTATATAAAATAGTAGCTCATTTGATGTTTCTTCTCTCAGCTTTAGGAAGCCTTAATTGAGGCACACTGGGTTTGAATTGTGTTTGATAAATTTTTCTGCAAACAAGATGCAATCTTTAAAGGTTATTTTTCTACCTATCGAAAGACAGCTTTGTTAAAATCCTTACTTCATATGTGAAGGATTTCTCTCCACATGTGTGGGTTTTTCTCTTGTGTGTTAGTGTCAAGCTAAACCTATTTTTTCCAAAACAATCCAACAAGTGAATATTTCTTGAAACTGGAAGATTGCTTCAGTTTAGCCCAGCTAAATTATCATTAAGTGAAACTTAAGCAGAATGAATCCATCTCGAATACTTGAAACTACTGATGTTCATTTTTTAATCATATAGACACTAGGGTACTAATTCATCCCACACAGAAACAGCAAATTTCTTCCACGGATAAAAGATCTTTCAAATTTCTGTCAAAGTTATATACCTGTTGTCCAAACTGGGAAACCAACTGAATGGTACAAAACAGATGAGGCAGTTTACAAAAAGAGAATTAATTTCAAATAATATAGTAATTATCAAATTAATTTAGTAATACATTTGTTCGAAACATTTTTTTCATGACATGGGATTTATAAATTATTCTAAGAGAAGTGACCAGTAGTGAGTACAAAAATCAGGACTCAAGATTAGCAAAAACCACACACCCGCCAAAAACTAGATTCATCTTCAGCAAAGTACTTAGTTGATACACATTCACAGTAAGAATGAGGAACTACCTAAATACCTGCAAACAGTAAAGAATATGCCCCATTTTCTCTTTTCCCTACCATTTAGGTACAACTTAGATTCCAGGAGACAAGAAGCCTTTAAACAATTTTTATATGTCAGACTAGTAGTGTAAAACAGAAGTTCTTAAAACATGCTTGCAAAGAAGGGTAGTTTTAGAGATGGCAATTATTTCCTCTTAATCCTGAAGCCATTCTTACTCTGTGTAACTATTAAGGGTGTAGACATCACAACACACATCCACTGGTCTTAGAAGGGCTTAGGATGCCACTACCCTGCTTTGCACTTATCCTTCAAGTGTTTTCCAATTTGGGCAATTCAGCATAAGCACCCTGTAAATGCAGTAAAGAACACATGAAATATCCGGGGATTTCTTAGAGTTATCAACTGGTTTCACCATTACTGTTCTTTTTCTTTAAATTGTCCCTGGTAGTAATTAAAATCCATAATCATCTCCAAGGAGAAATGCTCATAGACAGAATTTGTATATCATGCCAGCTCCAAAGGTAAAACAAAAAAATTCAAAGGCAAATCAAAATAGAGACACAGTGATATTTTTGTGAAACTCATTAGGTTAAAATAAAATTTAAAGCTTGTCTGACATACCTGACAAACTGTGGTTTTACATTAATCCCAAAGGACCCACCTAGTATATGCTCTTGTAACATTTTAACAGCATCTTCTGTTTCATAAAGTATAATTTATGCTTTTGTAACAATTAGTGTAAAAAAACTCAATGCCAGACCATACTGAATGCAAAGGAAGTACTTTATTTATCTCACCACAAAAGCTGACTTGCACTCCTGTAAACACAAGCACTGAGATAAAATGATTACTTGTACTTAGCAGCAGAGGTGGAGGGAACAGCAGCGATAACATCCTCAGTGTATTTCCTGGGCTTCTTTGGCTCGCAATAGTGACCTTGCATTTTATATCCTTTTCAAAATGGAAAATTAATGTCATCTTTTGTTTCTGTATCTTACTTCACTCTTTGTGAGTCTTCAACAAAACCATTAAGTCAGATACTGTCCCCCCTTTTCATTTTCTAGGTTTTCTGTGGTTCTACTTATTCTTTGTCTTCCTGTCTTTTTACAGTTTCAGTTTGTTCTTGCTCTCTGGGCACTGAACAAAATTGCACACTTACATGCATACAGAGTTGTGATCCATGAAATGCTAAGCTCTGCTACAGCCCGTGCTATCTTTTGACACTCTCTGTTTCTTTCTCTTTCTTCTGGTACTTCTGCACAAATTTCCATTCAGGTTTCTTTCAGACCAATCTTAATATTTCTATTACACAGTTCGATAATCTGATTCTCCCAAACCTCTAGAACTCCAAACCTTACATCAGCATGAAACTGAGGAACTAAGAAACAGTGCTTCTTTTTAGCATGAGTAAGGCACATTGGGCAATTCCTATCACCCTGAGAACAAGTTTCCACTTCACTGGATAAAGAATATGAGTCCCTTTTGTTTGCATTCAATGTTATCCTCTACAAGCCCATGGTACAAATTACAAGCCATTAACAAGACTGTTCAGTGTAACAGCTTGTTTAAGTAGCAACCTGTAAGTTGCTAACTTTTTCTTGAAGACGTGGGGGTTGTGACATTACTTATATGACAGGGTCAAGCTTGGGAAAAAACATAGTGTTTCTGCCATTAAATAATATATACTAAGTAACAAGAATTTTATTTTATTGTCTCTTTCTATGCTATTTCCTAAAGAGAATGTTGTAATAATAAAACAACGGGTTGGATATATAAAACTTTTCATTCATGCCCCACATACCAGATATATGTTTTAATTTAAACAATTTAAAAATAATGAAAGTCTATAGACAGATATCTTGATAAAGTGAAAGCATGCTAATGTATCTATTAAAAAAAACAGACACAAAAATCTGGCACACCTGTGTTTCAGAATCACAACTGGATTTTAAGAACATTTCAAAAATAAAAGACATGAGTGGCTGGCAATATTCTAGGTGTACTTTGTATATTCTGTAGTAAATTCATGAGCATACATAGATTTAACATGAAATTTAAATACCTGAATTAATTGCAGTTGCTGAACCTTGGTTTTCCATAAAGAGCTGTGTGACTTTCTTAGAACTGATAAAACAAAAAATTAGATAAAACTTTTATGAGATACACAAGAATGATTAAAAAAAAAAACGTTAAAAACAGCTACACAGATATATCAACCTTTAAAAATTGAACTCATTGATTAGGACATAATTCAAACAACAAAATAATGCCACAGTAAAGAAACTTTAATAAACCATTTAATAAGTTACATCACTGAGAAAACATTTAAAATACATTCAACTTACCTGTACATGGCTACAGTTTACGTTTTAACCTGGTACTGGAAAGTTGCCATAAGGTTGCCCTGGAGCCTTCGCTTCTCCAAGCTGAACAAGCCCTATTCTCTCAGCCTGCCCTCACAAGAAAGCTGCTCCAGCCCTGTGATCATTTTTGTGGCCTCCTCTGGGCACACTCCAGCAGGTCCATGCCCTTGTGCTGAGTGCTCCAGAGCTGGACACAATATTTCAGGTGAGGTCTCACCAGAGCAGAGGGGCAGCATCACCTCTCTCGATCTGCTGGCCACACTTTATTGTGATGCAGCCCAGGATGGGGTTGGCCTTCTGGGCTGCAGGTTCACATTGGAGGCTCATGTCCAGCTTTTCATCCATGAGTGCTGCCAAGTCCTTTTCCTCAGGGCTGTTTTCAAGCACATCATCTTCTAACCTGTATGGGTAACGGGGGTTGTCCTGACCGAGGTACAGGACCCTGCACTTGGCTTTGCTGAACCTTTTAAGGTTCACCTGTGCCCACTTCTCCAGGTCTCTCTGGGTAGCATCCTGCCCCTCTGGCATATTAATCTCACCACTCAGCTTGGTGTCACCTGCAAACTTGCTGTGCAGTAGTGTAAGAGGTAGTAGAGAAAATTTTAAGTAGCCAGGATGAGTTTGATCAACTGCATCTGTTTTGATCAAAAGAAGAGCAATTTCCCCAAAATAAACGAGGGATACCTAGCCATACTTTGTGTTAGTTGCAAGCATATAAATGCAGGGTGTTATCTCCTTTCTTGGATACCCTTTCAATTACTGGTTACGATAAAGAAACTTATAACCAAATCAGTCAGGCTGAGAAGGAGCATCTAAAGATTTCTTTTTCTGCCTTTGCACATGTTCCATGTTCATGGCTTCAAACCATGGAGATACCCATAACAGCACTGGTCTCCTAGAGACAACTCAGTTTAAATCCAACTATTAGAATTTAACTGAAAATAAAAAAGATGAAAGAGCAAGCAATTTTTCTCATAAATGCTTTAAAACAACATAAGGACAGAAACTATATTTTACTATTCAACTCTAGATACATACCTTCTATATTGTGAAACATATCCTGAAGTGAAACCAGTGGGAGTTGATAGAAAACATATATTTGAGGAACTTGGTGTATTTATCATAACAGGGTAGAGAGCAGAAGGTGTGACCTGGTTAAGAACTGGATTTTGATAATCAGTATGTGGAAGCGTTATCTGACAAAGGAGGAAACAAATACTGAATTGTCATAAAAACTGCAGTATAAACCCATTTATATTTGCAAAAGTGCAAAAGTAATCAAGATGTACTTAAACACAGTAACACAAAATCACATTAATTCCACAGTAATACCAAAGCACTTTTTTTCCCCTTTAAGCTTAGCTTCTTTTTAAGAAACCCAAACACTTACTTAAAATTTTAGGCTTGCAAGCATGTTACTTGACCTTATCCTGTTTTATGCTCTGTTTAAGTTTTGGGTTAAGATCAAGAAGACATGAAACTAATTTTGTAAACCACGTGAAAGCTTTTAATAAAAAACGACAAGATCACATGCAATTCTTTCATACTTTTAGGTGTAAAACAACAAAAGGACTTTGATTCCAAATATTTCTTTTGAACAAGCATATTTCTTTAAAATTGGGTATTTTTTTTTCATGAAATGTACAATCAACTTGAAATAGGAGGCCAACAGTTCAGAGAACTACTTGTCCCACAAGATTAGCTAAAAGAATTTCAGCACAGCTGGACATGAGAAATTTCCGTTCTTCACAAGAATTAAAAAAAAAGAGGTCTTGTAATCTTATACTTCAGTACTAATGTATCAATACTTCCCATGCAAAATGCTCTTGTATTAACAGCTATACAACTAACATTTTCATTTACTCTATCACATTTTCAACTTGCAGTCCACAATCCCTTTGCAGCTAGTAGACTATAGCTAAATGGCCAATGACAGGTAACTCAAAGAGGTACATGTACTGAAAGCAGCTATAACTTTTAATAAAGAGGTCTGACCCTTCACTACAAAAATTCCAATGGCTCTCAATAGCATCAAAGCCAAAGTTGTCACCACATGTAGTGTCTACATCCTTTTCAGTTTGTTTAATGAGGATGACTGAAAAGACCTATGTTGCAGTCTAAAACCGAACAAATTCTCAAAAGATCAACCTATTTCAGAGCTCTATATAGATTTGTTGTTCTTTTTAATGCAAGCAACAGCAATGTAGCTGGCAAGGTCACCAGGTTCCAATGTAAAGATCCACAGTCATCTCTTCATTTACAACTAAGCATTAATGACTCTATTAGTGTGTGCATCTGCATCGTACCTGATGATCAGCCATTTTTGAGAACTTTTCCCTCTGAAATGCCATCGCAGCATTAATACTGCACTCAAGTATTGATACTTTCTTCTGCAATAGGAAACGAGAGTTCACATAAAATAAGGAAGTTTTGTTATTATAATATGAAAAGTAGGCAGTGAAACAGCTACAGCAAAACAACTACAATGAACAAAGGCTAAAACCAGAACTATTATTAACTTATCTTCATATGACACAAGATTAAAAGATTGTATACTTTCAAGGTTTTCCTCACAGCAGCATAACAGTCATATGATACACATGCAAAATATTCACACAGTTATGCAAAAAAACTTACTTGGAGTAATTTAGCTATTTCTTTGTGGTTTTTGCTCTGTATTTGTTCAACTCTTCTATTTAAACTTTGTAGTTTTTGATTAAAGATGTCAGTACTTAAAATACCCAGCTGCTCACTGACCATAAGTTTGACCTGTAATAAAGAAAAGCTGTGTTTCACATCTACAAAAGCAAAACCACTGAAATGACTATACAAACACAGTTTTAAGTTTAAAATTTAACTAATATTCAGGAGACTAGGGTAATTTTCTTTCTGTTGTTTATATGGAATTAATGGCAGTTACAAACCATAAAATTTTATACCTTGGTATACTCCATTGTACTTCACTCATTTTGCATACAGGAGGTGTCAAACCATACTTACCTTCTAAAACATAAAGAGGCAGTATATTTATATCAATCACTACCAGTGGATTGTATAGCTTCAAATATTTTAAAAAATATTTTAAAAGTTTAGCATTTTACTTCCTGCAGGACTAATGATCAAAAATTGCTGAGGCAAGATCTCTGCTTGAAAGCAAGAGAGCACTCATGAGCAAGTGAAGCTTGTTGTCCTGAGGAAAAACTATATAATGACTATAAAAATATTAATAATAACAATTTAAATAAATTATAAATTATTTTCATTATTCCTCTTAAAATTATTTGTTGATGGTGCACATCAGGACGGATATCCTTGATAGCAACTACAAGAAAAAAAATGTCTATATAAGCAGGACTGAGAGTGTATCTTAATGTTAGGAAAATAGATTTTATAACCAAGTAATGGACATTTCCTTGGATAAAAGAAAAGTTTCCTTTTAGAAACATACATTTCTGATCATCATGGAGTACTTGCTTTTTGCCTCTGTGATAAAAAGAAATTGACAAGTTCATTTCTTTAATTCAAGGGTTTTACTAAATTGCTTCTGCTTTCTTGCAACAATACAATAGTTCCCTCCTCTTTAAAAAAAAGAACAAAAGAGCAAAGAAAGTGTTTAGTTTCTTTAATTATCTTAATTAAATATTTATTTCCTATTACACCTGATAATTGCTAAAATGTAGAGGCTTTTAAAATACTCTCAGTCTTAATGCCTTGAACAAAATATTGTCTTGTGTCCTGGTTTGAAGGACTCACTGGGTTAGAGTTTACGCTCTTGATGGTCACTCACTGCAGCCATAAATTGAGAACTAACTGTACTTTTCNATTTTAAAAAATATTTTAAAAGTTTAGCATTTTACTTCCTGCAGGACTAATGATCAAAAATTGCTGAGGCAAGATCTCTGCTTGAAAGCAAGAGAGCACTCATGAGCAAGTGAAGCTTGTTGTCCTGAGGAAAAACTATATAATGACTATAAAAATATTAATAATAACAANGACAAGTTCATTTCTTTAATTCAAGGGTTTTACTAAATTGCTTCTGCTTTCTTGCAACAATACAATAGTTCCCTCCTCTTTAAAAAAAAGAACAAAAGAGCAAAGAAAGTGTTTAGTTTCTTTAATTATCTTAATTAAATATTTATTTCCTATTACACCTGATAATTGCTAAAATGTAGAGGCTTTTAAAATACTCTCAGTCTTAATGCCTTGAACAAAATATTGTCTTGTGTCCTGGTTTGAAGGACTCACTGGGTTAGAGTTTACGCTCTTGATGGTCACTCACTGCAGCCATAAATTGAGAACTAACTGTACTTTTCCTATACAGATGTTCTTTCTAACTCTTTCCATTTCTTTCCTCTCCAGTTCCAGTTCTGACAGGAGGAAGCTTTGTACTAGTGGAAATTGCTGTCAAATGAAGGACTAAGTATCTCTTTAATTTCTATCCTCTCAAGGACCTCTAGCATATAATAAATTAATACAGTAGCACTTGCATTCTCATGTGTGTGTAAAAAGATTTCTTTTCAATCCTGCTGGTTGCCACCACGTCTAATTTTTCACCCAAGTCTGGCTCATCATCCCCTCCTACAAGCACTGAACATTACCCAAGTTCTGTATCTGCAGCTCCTCAGCACTTTTCTCCCACCTTCCTACCCAGAAGTACCTCAGTATCATCAGCAACTGGCTACTGGGATCAAAGAAGTGACACACCTTGGGGATCACCAGAATAACAGTTTAATTACATTTTCATTGAAAACAGATGCTGGAATTCAAATGGTAGAGTGACATACAGTAAATATAATGATGTTCCCAGCAGTATAACATTGTTGAACTATTGGAATTCAAGTCACAAGTTATAATTTTTTTTTCCATGTGACAATAAACTTCACTAAAATCCCCTAAAACAACAAAATGATGCTTCTCATCATCAGTAACAGCTGATAAAGAAATCTTCCCTTAAAGTGGAAAGGAACTAAAGAAAAAATTTCAGATACTCTCCACAAATGGAAAAGGAAATCAGTATCCTTCTGAATAATCCCTCCTGTTATTAATTCCATATTGTCTAAAGCAAATTTTCAAATGCAAAAGCACATTTGCTGTCAGCCTGACACACTTTCAAAAAGTTGTAGTCAGATCCACTCACAAAGTGAATGTTACTTGATCTAAACTATGCAAGAATAAGTTGTATTCATGTGTAAATTTTGTCTCATACAATAAGGAAAATATTTTACATTTTGATTAGAAAAGGCATTCAAAATAACTTTAGTATTTTCTCCCCTCCAAGCACCCATTTTTATTCCTTCTAGAGAGCCGGTTACCAGCATTGCTAATATAAATCATCGGTTCTCCCCACAAACATAGCTTAGGTTATAAACAGGGTGATACTATCTGTTTTAAAACAGAAATGAAACAACAGCTCAATTGGAATCACTTCACATTACCTTTCCCAAAATACTTTCTTTCTCTTTTGACACTGTACAAAGACTGTCTTTCTTGCTTTCATCAGAAGTCTTAATATATTTACACTGGGTATTTTCGTTGCTTACTGAGCTTGCTCTCTTCCGAGTGTTCCCTGAGGGAAAAAAAATCAACAAAAAAAGCCCCACTGTCAGCCTTTCTACTTCTTTCTACCTTACAATACAAATAACTATAACAGAGGGCAGTGGAGAGAAGAGTTGTATCATTCAAATCACTGATGTTCTTCCTTAAATATGCTGCAGCAGTTTGATCTTCAACTAGACTTGGGACACACGGTATTTTGTGCAAAAGAAACAAAGAAAAACTCAGGTAAAATCATGGAGAGGGAAGAGGGGATCAGAAGGAAGATCAGGATGCTGCTATTAATTTTCTCACTAGTAAACTTTATCCGATACCTTTTGAGAGCTTCTACTAATAAACTTCATTTGAGATACCTGTTGAGAGCTTTTACCCTCTTTTTTTTTTCCCCCAATGATGACAACACACTATCTGCCTTAAGACAACCAAATAAAAGAAGACAATGTTGTTCCTGCTGAAATAACAGAGATATACCTGAAGGCTTTTCCTACTTTTTTTCTGGCCAGTGCCTCACACGTCTCTTTTACTTAAGAGCTTTTTGACATGTCATAGAAAGCCCCTTCCCAGGATTAGGGGTTCTTTAAACCTTATCAGCTGAGAAGACAGCCTTAGAAGCATGTCAGAACCATCATAATTTTATATACACTTTTTCTTACTACCAGAAAATGAAATGTCTCTCCTCCAAACCTTCTTTTTATTAACATTAAAAAATGTCAGAGGAAATTATTTCACCCTACTATTCTACCCTAGCAAGTATCCCCTTAAAGTAAGCAAGAAGGTTTTCATATCCATGAATATGAACTACTCAACACAGTACAAAGTGTTAAGAGGTACATCATGAGCACTTCAAAGATTCAAGAGAAAAAAAATCTATTCTGGATGTATAAAATGGTAACTAAAATGTATGACAAAACAACATTTAATTATTTAAACTATAGATGCATGTGTGTTTTCAGGAAGCATGATTATTGCTGTTCTTGCTGTGCTGCACTGCACTTTAGAAGCTATGAAGTGTGATTTTCTAAAGACAACAAAAAGTTAAAGCAATTACAAGAATTTCTTTATTTCCTAGGCCAACACTTCCCTCTTACCAAAAAGGCCAACAAAACCTTGCCTGTTTTACCTCTAACAGCTAGGCTTGTATAACTGTTTTTAACTGTAATATTTTAATTGTCACTTATTTTAGGCAGTTTGCAGAAAGAAAACTCTCTCTTCTATATCAGACAGAAGACAGCATCTCTCTACTTGTAAGCCTGAAGAATAAAAAGGAACCATCTTCCTCCATCCGTAAATGACCAGGGATTTAACAATTAAGGATGCTTCCACACATTCTGTAAGTATACCATTATTTCATCTAATTAATGTCTCAATACTGGAGCAACAATTCCCCTGCTATGTTACTTGGTAGCTAAGCATAAATCATGGTTACTTTTTAAACATTTACTCTAGTTAGGAAACCAAGATTTATGTAAGCCAGAACATCTGCAGGAATCAGGAAAAAAAAGCCATCGAGTTGTCATCCCTAACAAAGTAAGAGTGTTCTCCACATTAGATTTGGAAATTACAATGGGCAGTAAAGATAAATGTGTGATTGATAGAAACTTATTGCTGTTTTGGTTTCATTGCTCCCATTTAACTTCAGCTAGTTAAAAATATTCTTACCAGAGTTTATCTATCTTCTCACTTTCCAAGTTAAATAAGCAACTGTTTCTCATCTTTTAAAGCCCCTATCTCTGTGGTCCAGCTGGATTAAATTCTATTTTCCACATGATTCAACACAAAATGACAGAGAAATTGGGAAGACAAAGATAAGCATTCAGAACTGCTTGGTGTTCGCTAGGTCACTTGCTCATTCCCCAGCCCAAGGTATGATAAATGATACCTATAATATCCCTGACAAGTATTTGTCAAAACTCTCAACACCAGCTGAAATTCTCCAACCACCCCAACACATTTCGGTCTCCACAAGTTTACTTTTGACAAGTAACTGGCAATTTAAGCTTGTTATTTCCCATCATATCCTCCAGGACCATTAAGTTATTCCCTCCATCTCCACAGAAGCCCCCTTGTATAATTGGAGACTAATTTTTCATCCAGTCTTCCATTTTCCAATGTATTCAGCATTTCCTCAGAGATGGTATTTTTTAGACGCTTCTAAATATTCTCATTTTTCTCTACTGGTTGTGTGCCACTTCCAGTTCATCCTCTTGAAATGCAATGGACACACTGTCTGAGGTAACAACAATGCTGGAAAAGTTGAAGAATTTCCTCCATTTTTTTCCACAGCTTTCATAATTTCCCTCACATGCTACACCCTCACTGTTTTTGCAAACTGCACAAAAGGAAAGATCCCAGCCTCCTCAGACAACTAAAATGGATTGGCTTCTGGCCTCAGATTCCCAATCCAACCACACCTACACTGCAAAAGAAGTCATTTGAGCTCTTTTCCAGATCCCATGCAGTGCAATTTTCAGGAAGATCAGTCCACTCAGGACTTACAGAAGTGGCAATGTGGAGTCAATCTGTCAGAAGGCTCACATCGCATACTGCGGGATTATGAGGAAAATATTGGACTAAGTGACCTCTTGAGGCCACTCCAACATGAATTATTCAAGGATACTATTATATATGCTTAAGCCCTGTTCTATACAGTCTATATCAACACTGTTTAGGTCAGGCCTGTGTTAAATGTGAACAGTGCAAAGTACACGGGGGTTTGGGAATGGGAGTGAAGAAAGACAAGCAACACTGATCATGTTAGCACACTTTTTCTACAACTGCAGCTAACATCACAGCATTTCAGCTAATCCTCTCCCCAGCCTTGCTCTCACTGTACTGCTTCATTCATAGAATCATTGGAAAGGACCTTTAAGATCATTGAGTGCAATCATTAACCTAACATTGCCAAGGCCACCACTAAACCAAGTCCCCAAACTCCACATCCACATGTCTTTTAAATGTTTCCAGGGATGGTGACTCAGCCGCTTCCCTGGGCAGCCTCTTCCAATGACTGACACCCTTTTGGTGAAGTAATTTTTCCTGATATCCAACCTAAACCTCCCCTGGCACAACTAGACATCATCTACTCTCATCCTTCATTTCCTTTCTGCTCTGTAGCCAGCTAGATTTTACTACATCATCTGAACAGCGCTTGTTCGGTCTCTGATGTAAGTACCATAGCTTCTCACAAAGAAAAGTAAAATAGCTTTTCCCCTTGACAACTTTCCTCCACACTGCTGTCATCATTTCACCAGTTTTCCAGTAATCAGTGACTCCTGTAATCTCAACTTGTATCTGAAATTCATTTTTTTCATATTTCTAAATGAAAATCACACGTAACATTTCCATACAAAAATAGCTCCCTTATGCCGACATGGCCAGATCCACTTGGTGAGTTTAAATGAGCTACAATAAAAGTTTTGGGTATTCACAACAGTTTACTGGTATAAATTAGATATCATGCCATAATCTGTTTGAGAGCACCCGTCATAACTCACCACAAAGTTCCAGGTTTTGCTCCCTGACCGTGCTCCCCATGTCTCCCTGCTCCTCTGAGGGTCCCCCGCCCCAGTGTCTTGCCGGGACTTTACAGCTGCCAAAATCCCTCCTCAGCCCCGGCGAGGCGGCCAGCTCCGAAGATGTTTCTCTTTGCCCGGCGGGCAAGCGGGATGCAGAGCTGGAGAACCGGCCAAGCCTCGGCGGAGAGGCGGGCAGAGGAAGGACTAGCCATCGGGGTTGAGACATGGATCACTCGCCACCGCTCCTCCGGCCCTGACCGCCCGCTGGGACCTGGCCGACTGCCCAGCGGGAGAGGTGGAACTGCCCAGAGCCTCACACCTGCAGCCGCTCGCGGGACAACGGGTGCTGCCGGCGAGCGGCTCCCAGCCGCCGCGCTCATGGGCTCCTCCCCCAGGGCAGGAGAAGAGGGGTGCGCCTCGGGCTATGCCCTTCGCTTGAGAAGGCTCCCGCGCCAAGAGCTGAGGCGAACAACGAGCCCCGAGCGACCGTTACAGCGTGAGGGGCGCCCGAGCCGTGAGGAACCATGCTCGTGCCTCTCCCGCCCGGCCTGGCGCTTCCCGCCGCAGCCGCGAGCCCCGCGTCACCCAGGTATCTCGACTCCGCCTCATGAGGGGTTGGTTACGTATTTGAGCTTTACTGTAGCTGTAGTCAGTACTTCTTCCTTGTAAGAATTACTAAAATGTCGGTGCATCCAGGGTGATGACTGATCGTCAGCCAGATGCTGCCTTTTGAACGTCAAGAGTTAAGAGTTTGTTGTTGGTTTAAAATTTTAAGAATGTTTTATTTTCTGAAATGCATTAATTTTCAAGGTGAAAAAGGTGAATGCCCGCTCCACCATGTCGCAAACTGGAAACACATAGGAGTCTTGTTGCACTAATTTTCTGTCACTTCTGGTCAGCGACGCGTATGCTGTGGAGCTCATGCCAAGCCAGGGCAGCCCTCACTGGGCTTGCCTGAGGGGGAGCAGGAAGCACAGACTGGCTGTTCACCAGTGTTCAGGGCCCAGCGCAGCCCAGTTCTGTGGTGTGGTCTGGGAGAAGGGACCCAATAATGGAGGGAAGTTTTCCTGAGATACTTGTGCACTGAAGAGGAATTAGGTCAACTTAGCTTCCTTATGATAGATCCCAGTTGTAGGAATGGTTTCTTTCCTCAGAGGTTGTCTTGCTAGGGATGAATGTTACTATAAGGCTTAAGTGAATATAAAAAATGGTGCTATTCTTATTGCATATAACAAGTAAGATTGCATTTTTTCATATACTTTGTTTTCTTTCTAAAATAATGTTGATTTCTCCTTAAAAATAAATATATGCAATTGCTATATACCAATTTTCAGTTCAAGCTGGACATTTCTTTATTCTAGTGTAGCAAATTGGCAAATCCTATCACATGAACAATATCCTATAATAAATACAGGCTTAATGTCTGCCCTGTGCAGCGCACTGTAGTGTGTGGCAAAGTCTTTTTTTAAGAAATTGTTTATAATGAAGCATTTGATAGGATAATGCACTAAGAAAACAGGTTCCTAAGATGCATACTTTTAGTGGATTTTTTCTTGCATAACAGAGTAGTCTAAAACTGAATACTGACACATTTTAATTACGGTGTAGCAGTGCACTGAAGCTTGTAATGCACTAATGTGTTAGTCCAAGAACTGATTTATAAACAAGAATATTTTGTGTGCATTTGTTGGAAGTTTTTCACATGGTCCTCTCTGTGCCTAAGTCTTCATAATAAATGATGATGGCTATTTTTCAAATCTTCATTAAGGGGACTTGTTTTTAACTATGTAGGAGTTAGTAAGAGCACTAGTACTAACCACTCCAAATGTTGCTTAAAGACAAGAAGCTCACCCAGTAAGAGAAAATATCTAAAACAGCATTTTAACTCTATGTGACAGTTAATCTCTTTATGACTGTCAGTACATTTGGATTTGATCATGGTAATGTTTAGCAGTGTAGACAAACAAGAACTGAACAGACTGGGATTCTCACATTGTAAACCTAAACATCGGTTTGTTAAACTTGTTCAGCCTGATTGTTCTGGTTCTGAAGATGAGGAAGAACATGACTAAACTCAGAGGGGTTTCTGCTAGCATTAAACTCTGATGTTAGTCACTTTTAATTTGAATATTTAGGTGTTGATAGTGTTGCAGAGGTATTGGGAGAGCCAAATTTTCCTTAGAACTCAGTGAGAAGCAGGCCCTGGAGACACTTAAAGAGCCAAGCTCTATTTATAGGGAGGAGGAAGGTCTGGGCTTAAGTTTTGGAAGAATACGATGTCGCTTGATGCTGCCTTTTGAATGTCAAGAGTTGAGAGTTTGTTGCTGGTTTAAAATTTTAAGAATGTTTTATTTTCTGAAATGCATTAATTTTCAATAGCAACATTAATTTTATACCTATTTACATATATATATGGAGCTATTAATGAACATTAGAATGGTAATTCAGGGACTAGATATAATATTTTGCATTTAAAGTTTTTTTTTATTTTAATCCTTAGGTGAAAAGTAGCACCATAGAGGAATAATGGATGGCCTTTAAGTTATAATCTTTTATCTTGCTGAGTTTAGTCAGAAGCTAGAAATGAAGAGTTTGGAATTTATTTTTACTTTTCTCTGAAAGATCTATAACTTGCATGATTTTCATTACTCAAAAAGATTTTTTGTGTTTCCAGTTTCTCTAGTTGCTCCATCATTGCCCAGACTACAATCTTACATGCTAGTTCTCATTTCCCAGGGAAGTGTATTTAGAGCATAAAATGTCATGTATTTTTCCTCAGTGACTATTAAACAAAACCCCTGCATACTGAAAAACCCATGTGACTTTAGCTGGGCTATTTGTGTGTAAAAAAATAATTGCCAAATAAAAATATCTGCAAAGAAGTACATTGTTTCTTCTCTGCTAGGTCTCAAAATTCCTTAGACAAATAGGCTATTGGTAGGCTGGATAAACAAATGACTAGAGCACTACTTATATCTGGGATGGCTTGATATCTCCAGGTAATAAAAGGATTTATTTTCAGGCTGTATGTATTTTAGCTTAAAATATATTTAGTACCCATCCCACATTTTCTTTCTATTTCTGTAATCTTTTCCTTCATCAAGTTGTTTGAATTTAGACACTAGTTTTTACTTTCAGGCTAGATGTAAAATAATTGAACAGTTTTGTTCTTTTCGCTCAGTGACTGTTACTAGGCATACATAGCAAACAGTTAACATCAGCATTGTTACACATGGTATTGAGCCTTACTAGGTTCATATACCAAAGTGTGTTTCTGTGGACTGGGGCTATCTAGGTCTACTAGATTATTTTTCAGCATATAATTTTTGTTAAACAAATCTCTTTATACAGAAGTTGCTCAGAAACTTTGTCACTTGTAATTAACATTGCTGGAGTGTACAAATAATAAGAAAAACGTTGTATCAGTGAAACCTAAACCAGTTCAGCCTAATAATTCTTAATGTGATGTACAGCTTTTTTTCTAGGAAGGGAAGCTGAAAGATTGGCATTTTTAGCAGCTACGGAATGAAATGTAGAATAGACTAGTTAGAGGTGTTTTAACTCCACCTATGAAGAAAATGTCTTTAAAAAGGATTGCAGCAGAAGACAAACTCTGCTTGCTAAGCTGACAAGCCAGTTCAATGAAGGTGTATGATGGACTGACTAGGGAATCGAAGTCCCTAAGAAATAGCCTTGACTTTGAACCCCTGCCAGTTATCAGTATTACTACTAGCCTTGCAAAATGAACTTTGTCTTGCTAAAATTTCTTTTGCAAGGCACAGTCATGGTGTTTTATTTTCCTCCTTGTTTGAACTACAATACTCTTTTACTTGCTATTTTGATTTACAAATTTAAATAGAAAAGGAAGGAATATTCAAGTTTCTGCTTTCAGAACTTGTTTCTTTTTAATTTCTTTTTAAGTATACAAGCTTATATACTAGCAACCTCATGCTATTTTCTATTTGTGATTTTCAGTGTGTAATAAAGTTGTGAAATTCACACCATTACATTGATTACATTATTCGGTTAGCTGTTTTAAAGATTTTTTAAAAACTCAAATAGGATTTTTATAAGCACATGTCAATTGAATTTGTGTTGGCTTCTTATCTTAATCTGTAATTTCCTCTTCTCTGTCTTCTGGAGGGGTGTAAAAGCACTTGTGTCTCCTCAGTGTACCCACTACAGAGTTTGGTTTCTGTCTGCATTAGCCTTTAAGTTCAGAACAGAAATGCAGTTGTGAAGGTAATGCCCTGATTATTTCAGTTTGGTTCATGTTGGTTCATTTCTTAAAGCAGTGTTTGCATGTATCAATGAGATTACTTTCAAAGGAAAGGAACCCAGAAACACTGCTCCGAATGAATTTTGAAGTCTGATGAGACCATTGGGTTCTGAATCTGTTCACAGTAGCTCTGGAGAGATGACAGTTGGGGCTTTCACTGGAGATGGTTTATTACCATCTTGTGTGATCATTTCCCAGTGTCTGCTCAGCATCTGCTGGGGCAGCTTTAGGAAGAATCAGAAGAGAAGGAAGTTTGTCCCAGAACTCTGCCCATTCTGCAGTGCCAGAAGTTGGCTGGAAGGACAAGGCTTGATAGCAGACTCGGACCAGTTTGAGCACTTGAGCACCCTCCTCTCCTTTTCTGCCAGCACACTGAGGCTTTGTGTTTGTCCTATAGGTCATGTTTACTTCAGCAAAACTAAAACAGACAAAGCTCTATAGGATAATGTTCTATAGTCTGAAGTTCACTTACCCTTTTTGTAGTTCTTTGTAATATTTTAGCATGATGCTCCATCTTCTGGAGAAGAGATGACATGTATCAGGCTTATAATTTCCCTTTGGGTTGTCCTCTCTACCTAAAAATTATGACTCCTATTGAACATGCAATTAGAGGGTTTCTACTGAGAAAGTTGCTTACCTGTAACCCACATTGTCCTGCCTCCTTTCCTACTGTAGGTGGGGTTTTTTAATACTCATTAGCCAAATAAATTTATTTTCGATTGTTCCTTGGGTTTTTGGAGATGCCCTTAAAAATAGCAACATTTTTTTTTATTTTGTATGATCTTTCTAGACATGTGTTTTAGTGATTGTAAGGTTTTTTTAAGTGCCAGAGTTCTGAATTTGCATTACTAAGAAAGTAATGTTTGTCAGCTTTTAGTCAGTTCAACCAGACATGATAATGTGAAAGGGGAAGAATGCTATACAGAAAAAATAAGCATAACTAAAAATGTAGGCATAGGCTATCCATTAATGCATCAATGTAACTTCTCTCCAGCTTCAAGGACCAAATCCCAAAGGTTTTACCATTTTTATATTGTTTCCACTCTGACTACCTTTCAAACCTAAGTCCTGAAGTTAGGGTTTAAAGTAATTTTTATGAAGTTAAGCTGAATCTCGGAGACCCCAATGCCAGCATTTCATTCCAGAATTGTGACATATTTATAATGGTCTGCCCTGCTCTATAGGGAAAAATAGAAACAATAACAAGGTCAATTCTTAGTACATGAATTTGATGGAAAGAACATTTTAAATAAAATTGAATGCAGTTTCTGAATGTTACTGTAATTCACCTATTCTGGAAAAAAAATAAAATCCCGAAGCAAAGAAAATAAAATTTTGCAGTAGTAGTCACAGGTAGTTCTTAACGTTTTCTAAACCAGTATTAAAAATATGAAGAAGTACTCGAGGTCATATTCAACTACTTTTCATCCAGAAAGGCACTTGCAGTTTGCCTGTAGAACCAGCAGCTTTAGGTAGAAGGAAGAAATTTGCTTGAGGCTCCCACTCTTAGATAGCTGGGGTGTCTGACTGAGTATGTCAGAGTAGCCACTGATAACACTAAGTTACACGATCTGTAAATGATTTAGGCAAAATAACTGAAGGTTCTGATGTAAATATTAGGTGTTTTAGTTGAATTTTGTAAATTTGGCTGCTCTGTAATATGCTGATTGTCATACTGTCACTTTGCTCTTGTCAGAAAATGGGAATTTTTATTCTTCCTCTTCTGTCTCTTGGAGTTTGATAAAAGTTTCTTCAGATTCAGAAGGTTGTTTGCAATACTGCTGGCACTGGATAGTTAATTCTTAGTTTGTGGTAAGGTTACAGTCTGAGGACTTAATTTTTCTTAATTTACTGTGGAAATAGAGAAGCAAGACACAGTTGATATGCTTGGGTCCATAGTATTTTAAAATGCTAATGTTTTTCGAAAATAATAGAACAAGCCAGAAGTGATTGTCTCCTATGGCTTCACTTATATAGCTTTTCATGTTGTGTTTGATAGCAAAAATAGATTTGGTTTGCACCAGAGAAGAGCAGATGAACACTGTATGGATATATGGAGAATTGCTGTGATATGATATCTGCACACAGATCTGAGAGTAATTGCTTAAAACCTCTTAAAAATTTAAAGTATATTTACTAATATAATCACTTATAGTAACCAACCAGGATATAGACTGTGTTCTTATTTTTTAATTTTAAAATGCAGATTGTGGTATTGTCTTGTCTTGCATTTTGCATGCCTTAACACACAGAGCTTCTGGACTGCAGCTTTTCATGTGGATAACATGTGCAGTGCTTCAAATGCAGGTTAATTTACTACCAACTGTAATGACAAGGAGGACATCAAGAATATAAGAAATGTATACTCTATGTTATTCTGTGTATACAATTCTATTAGCTAAAATTTTTTCTGGCAGCATGTTTAGCCATACTAATAATTGGAGGTTAGCTCTGACCTGCTGTTGGGAAAAATCTGCAGGATAATTGAGATTCCATTAAGAGCTCCATCAGGTGGTGCAATTGCTGCATGGGCTGAACACAAGATTTTTCTTCAGAGGCCGGGAGCAGGGAGTAAATGAAGTCATCCTCTTATTTTACTGAAAAACAGCTCAAGAGTAAATAACAACTAAACAACAAGTAAAATAAATTTAATTTATCATATAAAGAGTGCTAGTTCTGAAACAGTATTTACAGCAAAAGATGTTTGTACCAGTTGAGAATGAACTAGAAGTATTGCCCAAAGACTGAAGGTACTGAAAGAAATAGTCACTCAGATGAACCTTCACATCCCACTTTTCCCAATTCTTGTGCTGAAATTAAAAGCACTGAGGTATTCTCTTGTGTGGGAGGAAAGAGATAAAATAATGGAACAGTTTTGTATAAAAGTTATAATTTTGTGTAGCTTTTACTTAAAAAGATATTCACAAGGATGTATTAAATAGTCTAGTATCATGTGAGACTCTTCAAAATTATCCTTAAGATATTCTCAGAGGTACATTATGCTGAAGTTTGTCAGTGACCAAAAGATTTAAATAATTCATGGAGCTAAGTAAAATATTCCTAAGAGATTGAGGAAAAAACTTGTTTACCAACAATAAACAGCCAGGGGAAAACAAGAGATTTTCTGCATGAAAAGCTGAGAACCCTTCTTTCCCCAACTCTATATCTCTGGGATATGACATACACTTCTGCTTTTAACTGTCAGAAAGTGGAGACTTTGGTATAGGCAGAGAAACAGTGCTCAGACATTTGTCTGAGTGCTGCTGTATGAGCTGCACAAATGTGAATGAGACACAGATCAGACTGACCACACGCACTCACGGTTTGTATTTTTTTAGCACTTTACTATGTATTGTCCGTAGGAAGAGTCTACATGGCTATATATATGTCAGAGCAAAAGTGGATGCTTAAATATGATTAATTGTGAATCCAACCAAACTGTAAAAATACACTTTCCAGATAAAGAATTAGCAGGTTTGTTTTGGAATATAGTCTTGTTGTACAATTAGGAGAAATTGAAGTATTACTAACAAGAAAGCATCCAGCTGTTCTCCTTAACTGGTACAAATTGCACTAACTGCAGAAGTCCAGTTCACTCTAGTGCGAATCTTTGATAAAGATACTTGACTTTTCCCCCTTACCTCTTGGGGGAGGAAGATGGAGAAAGAAAATAAACTTTAAATGTTAAGTAGAAAAGAACTTAAAATGTACAGTAGTCCAGGACAGATCTTTACATAATGCTTTTGCCTATCAAGCATTTCAGAATTAGTGCTGCTGTTTTTTAGCAAGCAGTGAGTGTCCTATATCAAGCTGAGAGACAGGGAAGGAAATAAGAGGTGGTGGCAGAGTGCTGATAAATAATTTAACTGTTATCTACCAACTCTTAACTTTTTTAATCACAATTCTTACTACAGGTCTGCAATAGCATAAATAGATAAAAGGGAGGACTAATTAAAAAATTTATTGATTAGGAAAATTGAAAAATGAAAATAATTCTTTTTAATAATTACGTGTCCTACACAAATTTTTAGAATATGGGTATTTGTTTCAAAACTTGGTAAAATTTAATTAATCAGAAAGTTAGTTGTCATATTAAGTATCTTTCCTTGAAGCTGTGCTAAGTAGCATAATTTTGATAATTGTTTTAGTTTTATTGATTACCTTTCATAATCTAATGGCTGGCTTTAACAGCACTCCCAGGCCAGATGACATTATTTTCTAGAAAGTCCCATTTACTACCTTTCATAAAAGCACAACACTAAGTTTCCTTCTACCTTCCTTATGGAATTAACATGGAGCTTCCTCATTTTTTTCCAGGATGTTTTAATAATTAATATAAATAGTTTATGGAGCTATCCAGTATATTCTTTAGATATTATGTGGTGCATGTTACACGGTTTGGCACATTAAAGTCTTTAATGACTCAATATTTGTTACCCCCCCCATCATGAATGTCAGGTGTGTCATTACCATGCTAAAATAGGAACTTCTTACATGTAATATACTCCAGGAAGTATCAGTTCTCATGTGCAAACTCGAATATACTCTGTAACTGCTGTATTAATATGCTTCTTTTCCCCCATGCTAGCTGCAGACAGCAGTCAGATCTAACAAAATAAATATCAGTAGTTATTGCATTAATTTTATACCATAACTTTAAATGCAAAGTGACTCTTGAGTTTCACTGCTACTTAAAAAAAAAACAAACAAAAAAAACCCCAAAACAACAAAACCCTAACCAAACAAAAAAAAAAAACTAAACCAGTTAATTGGTTAAACATAATATGGGGCATTTGACAATTGCTGGTATCTTCAGGGGAAAAATTCCCCAACTTCCTTAATACAGGGACTTCTAAATTTGAAAAATATAAAGCTAAAGTAATGTATAAAAGGAAGGAAGTTTAGCAAAATTTAATACAAATTATAAACATTCATCCTAGTTTACACTTACATGCACATAGGATGGCACACAGAAGATTCATGTCATTCCTAAAGGCCAGCATTTTCTTATGAGGTCAATAGCATTATTGTGACATCTAAAATCGGATTAATTGGCCACATTTTCCCAATGAAAAGTCATTATATTGGGTTCCTACACTACAAAACACTTTCTTTCTTTTGTACTTGTGAGACAGAAGCAAAACCACCTTTTCTGACCTATTTCAGTAAGAGTGTGTTTGTTATAATGCCAGGAGTCAAAATATTATGGCATGTGGACTTCGAAGCTGCAGTTTTGCATAGCCAGAAGTAGCTGTGCCTTAAAATCAGCACTGTCTGACACACAAAAGTTGGATCTCAGTATAAAAATAACTAAGAGTTCATTTTGCTTTTTTGTTGACTGCATTCCCTTCCCTGAACTGCAGTAATGAAGTGCACTGTGCTAAGACCAAATAACTACTGAGAATGCTAACAAAAAATGACACAAGTACCTCGTGATACTATTATGTAAACTTAAAAGTTCTTTCTGTATAATTCTAACTCCTTCATGTTCTATTTGGGCACTTCTAGTCTATGATATAAGTTGTTTTCCTCACCTGTGTAAGTGCACTTACATCACTCTTCTTTCATCTTCCCCAATGGAAGCCCTGAGAGCTGTTGTTACACCTGTAGAGGATGCTGCATGCTTCAAAGTGTACTTGTCTCTACAGATCTGTCATTCTTCTAGGGATCAGCTTCCGAGGTTTACATGTCTTGTTTGTCTGTCTCACAACACCTGCCAGCATTGTGATAGAAGCAAACCAGAGTATTTTTCCCTTCATTTTGCAAATACCAGTAATTTGTGATACAGACACATGCTATTCAGGTGCATTTCAAAATAACGATACCTTTTCCATCTACATTTGAGTATAACCAGTAAAAGTCTTTTAAATTAGGAAGTTAGGGGTTATTTTTGCTACCTTCAATTGGTGGCTAGGTATGCTATCTTTATGTAGCAGAGGTGAGGTATAACCATTGGGATGTGTCATTTAATGACAATTTTGGTAGACTGAGAAGGCACTAGTTTTGAGGTCCTAACAAGTCTTCAAGTTCTTTTGACTTACATGGTCATAGTGAAAATGGTCTTTTTCTTAGATTTTTATGCTGTCCTTGGGGATACCTAGCACTATTTGATCTACTCCAGGCAGAAGAACAACTTCTGGCTCTCTCACCATTTTATTGAGTTTCTATACCTTTGATTTATTGCCATAAATGTTTCCACTGGGTTGTCTAATTTTTCAGCCATTAACTTGCTTCCTCTGGCAGTAAGTTATCTGATAGCCATTTAACACTTGGTGTTTCTGGTCTGGGAAATAGCAGTGGATGACACACTTTTCTCTCAAAGGCATCTGGAAAGCACAGAGTAGCTTGTCCTTAATACCAAAACTTAGGTAACATTAATAACATCAAGCCTGGGGGTAGTCTAAGTGCATACTGAGATCATCTATGCAATTTTCCTGTATACATCTTTCTGACAGCATCCGATTCAAGTATTTTTTTTAATCACTTAAAGCTACTGAATAAGTAGTTACACATGTTACACAACAGCTTAAACTAATTCAAGTCAACACTGCTGCTTTTCCACCTTTCCCCTTCCCTCCATGTGACGCAGTCTCATAGTCTCTTTACAGGGCACCTTCATAATCCATGCAGAACTCATTCAGGGATTGGACTAACAGGATGTGCATTGGGCTTTGGTTCAAGTCAGCATTGTTGAGTCAGCGTGGTGCCAGCACCCATGTGATGGACAGACTGATAATTTAGGCTGTGGTAATGCTGACTTACATTATAATAGCTGTTATGGAAATGCACAAATGGCTAAGCTGATCCAATAGTTTGCTGCTGCTGGAAGGAAGAGGTAGTAGTTCTCCAATCAAGAAAATGGGTATGTGGATAGGATCTTACGTAGCTTTATTTTCAGTTTCAAGCCACTGTTTTGAGCTGAGGCCGCTCTATGTTTTGGGGTGTTATGTTCCATTGTATGTTCTTTCACCATGAGTTGTCAAAATAAAGACATGGTACCACAGTGGCTAATGGGCTGAGTAGGACTCCAGGAATAGAGATCTTGACTTCTAATCCCTGAGCTGTTTCTGTGTTTTTCGATTTGCCTTTTTGATTGCCTTAGATAAATTACCACTGTGCAATACACATCTTTTTAGTGTTAGTGCTTTCTGCATGTAATGACTGAAATTTGATCACTCAGAATAGAAAGAAAATATACAGGCTAGTATATGTAACTGTCCGTGTTTGCAAAGAAGATTCATGTTCCTAGGAAAACACTTGCCATTTGTAGCAAAGGTCTGGAGTCTGCCTCAGGTATCATTTCAACCTATTCAAACTAGGATGCTATTATATGAGATAGTTGCCAAATTATGTCTGTTGAATTATATAGACCGAAATAGCATCAAAGCTTTTAGAACTGTTTGAACAGTAAGTTTAAGAAAGGTGAAATGTGAATTCTTTTAGTTACTATTTAGCAACTTCTTTGATTTCTTGAAATATAGTATAATATGGCTCAGACTTTTAAGTGGGAGAAAGTAACTTGTTTTAACAATTGATTATTTTAAATAGTAAGAAAAAATCCACCTACTGCATTATTTAGCATGTAAATTGGTATTCAGAACTAAGGATCAGTAGTGCAGGTTGCTTTGAAGGATATGTTAAGACTGTCTTGAAAAAGAGGCTATTTTTAAGAATAGGCAAAACCAAAGCATGTTTCACCTGTGTTTAAGAAGGTCATATTCCTGTTCAGCAGATACATGAGTGAGAATGAAGTAATAAGAGAAAGATAGACCATGGCAGAAAATATTTGGGCAGAAAGTGGTTGGGTGTCGCTGTAGGCAACAACAGCAGTGTACAAATATGTATGCTTAGGGCACACTGGCAGTGGAAAATCAGAAAAGGTTAGCAGATTTTGATAGGTGAAGAGGGAGTAAATTATAGGCAAATAAAGTGTAAAGTGGAGCAAGCAAACACTATCCAGGACAAACCTAAATGCAGATGAGTCAGAACAAGCTGACATACCAGACTATGCCATAGCTGCAATATCAAAGGCAAAATGAGATTCCTGTCTTTGCCTTATTTTAGAAGGTGGGCAGTCTTTAAAGGAAAACAAGTAAACCAATAAAGTAAAGTTTTAGAATTGCTGCTTTGATTGTTGTCAAGGCCCTGAGGACACTAAGAAGCCTTGAGCCCCTGACCTGCCTCACCAGGAACCTCCACCCACACCCATCGACCCAGGCCCTATTTAAACTCAGATTTGCTAATGAGCTGATTTGTATTTTAGCTAAATCTGGACTTTACCTGCCTGGCTGTGGGTCTCAAAAAGCCCCTGATCCATGGGCTGATGTCCTGGTCTTGGCCTGCCCTTGTGGACTGGGCTGTGTCTGACCGTGGGAGTAGTGACCAGACCTGGTCTAGACCTCAGACTTGTGTTGTCGTCTTGGATTTACCTGGTGGTCTGGTCTCTTAACTGTTCTGCTCTCTTGCTTGGGTGCTGGATTTGGTTGGCAAGGTCATTGTCTTGTTGGATGTGCAGCTGTGCTTGGCTCTTTGTCTTGTGAGCAACCAGTCCTTGCTGTGCCTTGATAATTGCTTTATTGGCTGGAATATGGTAGGCTCAAGGAAAATAACCAATTTCCATTTTATTTATTTTTTAGCATATTAGTTTGGCAGAGGGGAATCTATCTCTTTCTAGAAGTGAATTACTTGAATGGATTTTTCTTTCCAATAATTCCTTGCATAATAAAATAAGAAAAAGTTATATTGGTACATAGTGATTTTTTTTTTTAATTTTTCTCCCCAAATACTGGTGTTTGCTTAAAATAATCACTCCTTCTAGGTCCACAGCTCTGCTAAACTGAGCTGAGGTTTAGTAATGATATATGTGACTTGATATGTTGTTGTAATTTAATGGTAGATCTTTATAGAGCAGTAAGTAGTAATGGTACTGCAGCCAGTGCTCTCAGGTGAGACTTTTCAAGTACTGAGCTTTATGATAGCTTACCTGGAATTTGAAACTGTATAACTGTATTCTTAATATCCTTAGAGATTTCAGCTGAAACAGTTAATAGAAGTTACACTAATTTTGAGTAACTTTAGGTCTTGTTCATTTAACAGTTATACAGAACTCTTACTAATGATTCACTTCAGTAGTCTGTGCTATTCTAGTAATGTATGACTTTTCAACAAGAAAGACTTCATCCTTCCTAGATTACCTTGCAAAATGCTTATTGTATTTGGTTTTTATCTTGTTAGAAGAGCTAGCCTTGTTATTACATCCAGTTTCCTTCCTGTATGCATGCTATATCCAGTTTCTAAAGGAAGTGTACCTAAGATGTTTAATGAAATACTTCTTCAATCAATTAACATATGGTCAGTGTATTTTCTATTGCTTTTATTTATACAATACAAAAAGTTTCCATTCCAAGAGTAATTTTTCTGCTAAGTTGCTTATGTCCAAAAACATACATCAAACAGGTCTATTAACTAGCTTGCATTAAAGTGAAGATAAATGGAAAAACAATAGTAGAGGCATCAGCTATGACACTCAAGTTTTTCTGGGTATATAGGCTCTACTTTGCAAGTTCTTTGTTGAGGGGACTGAGATAGGTCAGGGAATTACAAATACCTTAACTAATGCATGTTGTTAAGCATTCGTTTTATGTGTAGGTATTGGTTAAATTGCTTTTGTTAATTGCTACTCTTTTAGACACTGCAAGTGCCGGTACTTTGGAATATGACTTGTAAGGTCAGTTTGTTTTCTAGCTCAGCAGCTATTGTTGAGATCTAATGGTACCTTTATGTGACCTTGGCAGTTGATCTTGCCCATCCTCCGTTTGCAGAGATTCAGTGTATGCTTCAGGTGTGTTATGAACACACAGCAGAGATGAGCAATTACTTAAATTATTTTTTGGCTTTAGCTGTGTGCTTACTCACAAAACTAGATGCTTTACTCATCTCCCTATGAAATATGGGAAGGTGAATATAGGAGTTATACAGAACTTTAGATCTCTTCTAGAGAATGTCAGAAGGTGAGCTAACACAATAATGACCCGGTCTTATGTTGGTTTGATAGGCCCTTTCAAAAATAACCCAGTAAGAGGGATCATTTTATTTGTTGTGCAAACGCAACAAGCATTTCCGTTTTCCAAACTAATTAATTTTTTGCCTGAATAATAAACCACATATACTCATATTTACCAGTGAGCATTACAGTGGAAGAGAAAAAGGGCAGAGCAATAACAAGTTCATCAGCTACATCAGAAGAAAAAAAACTTGCCTTATCCAAGTTAGAATTAGCTGGAAGTGATGAGTGAAGTACTACTGTGCTACGGTCTGGGGGCTTTGGCCTTATGTCTTTGTGATTTTTACAGGAAGCAATCATGAAGACAGCCTTGTTAATTGACTTTTGGGCTGCCAACCTACAGGAAGAACTCAGACCCAGACTAACATACTATATTGTTGCCATATGATCTTAATATTCTTCTGGGATTGGCTTTCCTTATCCATGCTTTAGGGGATTGGAATAACTTGCAAAATTGTTTTTAATCTTTCTGTACTGCTTTTATTCACTACCCTTAGTGAAGTGCAATTGTTTCTTAAACACTTAGATTAACAATGGAGAGTTTGAGTAAGCTTTTGTGGTGGTTTGACCCTGGCTGGAGGCCAGACTCCCACCAAAGTCACTCTGTCACTCCCCTCTTAGCTGGACAGGGGAGAAGATATCTATTGAGAGGCTTTGGAGTCAAAATAAGGACAGGGAGAGAACATTCTGTGATCAGTGTCACAGGCAAAACAGACCCAACACAGAAGAAAGGCAAGAAAACTCTAATTCATGACACTGCACTACACACACAGAGAAACCAGTCAGATAAATACAGGCAGCTCTTAAAATACCACCCCACGCCCATCCCTTCTTTTGTGTTACTCTCTTGTGGATTTTTTCAAGTAGTACTGTGTAATGGTCTTCTGTGGGAAGTTACCACCTTGGAGTTTTTTTACAATATTCTACTTTCATATTGTAGAAAATTGAAAGTCATAAGCAGAGTTACATTAAATACAATAATTTTTGTTGCTTTAAACAGACAGGCCCTAAAGATCTCTGTGGAGCTAAGGATTGAAAGTGTTTTCAAAGCTGGGTCTTTTGGCCAGCTGTAATGGAGACATAATCATACTGAGATTATTGTAAAAAATTTACCCTGTCTTTCCATGAGATATAGCGTAGGAAAGGTTGAAAACCAGGTCCCAATCTTACTGAAGTGTCTTTACATTGATAATGTAACATAAAAATTTGAAGTGTCAGTTCATCACATATCATCTGCTGATAAATAAAACTACTTCAGATGTGATTGCAGGGTTGTAGTGATTTGCCACTGAATAGTTGACTGATTATAACCTCTCGGATACTTAATTTAACTTGTTCATGAGTTATTGGAAGTATACAATAGCAAAACTGGTATCTCAATATTTTCAGTGTTCTTTTCTCCTCTGATTTGATCATGTCAATGTCATACTATGACTGTTTTCCATATAACCAGGGAATGATGTGATTTTGTCATTTTCTTGTAGAGCTCAAGGTGTGAAATATTCCATTAGCACAACAGCTGATCTAAAAGCCTGATGTCACTGACAAAAGGATGTTCTCCCAGGTGTGCAGTTACTACTTCTCCAACACTGCTGTCAGACCTCTTGCTGAGCCAATTCAGCTAACTGAGCTGCAGAATCAAGAGAAGTGGGATAGGGAGTTGTATGAGTTCAGCAAAGAGCTTTAGGACCAGAAGTAGGAAAAGCTGATATTGGGCTGATCTTGGGGAGAGAAAAATATAATGAAAGACTTGTGGGCTGAGATAAGGACAAAGAGATCACTCACCAGGTACCATTATCAGCAAACCAGATCTGACTTGGGGAAAAATTACTCTAATTTGACTAGTAATAAATTAGGATAATGAGAAATAAACTGAAATCTCAAAAACACCTTCCCTCAGCCCTTTCTTTCCTGTGCTTAACTTCACTCCTGATTTGGTCAGCTTATCACATGTTGTCTCGGCTGCACCTTACTCCTCACGGGAGAGGGAGATACACACACACACACACACACACACACTCCTCACATTCTTCCTCTGCTTCAGCATGGGGCCCCTCCCACGGGAGACAATCCTCCACAAGCTGGGCCAGCTCAGGCTCCCCATGTGGTCACAGCCTCCTTTGGGCATCCACCTGCTCTGGTGTGGTGTCCACCATGGGCTTCAAGGGGCAGCCTGACTCACCATGGTCTTATCCATTGGCTTCAGGGGAATCTGCTTCGGTGCCTGGAGTGCCTCCTCCCCATCCTTCTTCACTGACCTAAGTGACTGAAGAGTTGCTGCACTCACATCTCACTCCTCTCTGGCTGGAATTGCTGTTGCACAGTAACTTTTTCCTCTTTCTGTGTTACCAGGGTTGCTACAACTGTTGCTGATGGGAAGCCTTGGGAAGTCCCTCTTGGAGGTGGCTGGCATTGGCTCTATTGGACATCAGGGAACCTTCTAGCAGCTTCCTCAGAAAAGCCACCCATGTAGCCTGCCTGCTACCAAAACCTTGCCTTGCAAATGCAATGCATAACCATTTGCTTTGAGCTGTTAGGAGGTTAGTTTAATCCTTAGTCATCAGCTTGCAGCGTCCTCATGATTTGCTATTGCAAAGACTATCTGGCTGGTTTGCTCTTGTTGACTATCACAACTTTCATTGCAGAAGAACATTGTGTATAAGTTATGTTACTAAAAATACAGTTTGCAACTCTTGGTTAGTGTCTGTAGCTTTTGGAGAATGGGCAGTGGTTTCCAGAGGCTCAGTGACACTTGGTTACTCAACTGCAAATTATGAGGAAGTTTAATAGATTCTTTACTACTGCATGTTATGTGGTTTAGTAGACAAAACATATTTACAGACAGTGAAGGTGATTTTGGCTGTGCTAGTTAGCTTGGCTTCCTTTCTGATGACAGTTAAAATGGTAAATAAAATTTCATTGGTATGGATTTATCACAGCCTTCCTTTGCATGAATTTAAGACACACCCCGGAGTGATCTAGTTCTTTACATAAATAATGCAGTTGTTTCAAGCAAAGACTTATGAATCCTTCTGTAATACACAATATAAGATTGTGGTACTTTCTGTCAAAATAGTTCAGCCCATCCTAAATTTGGATTTAATGGCTGTGGGGGTAAGAGGGCAGAGCACTTTTTCCTTTATCAGTACCTCATGCTGTGTGCCTGTACCATAAGACAGCACTATCATTCATCTTGGGGATGTATTTGCACTTGTTTGATGGTTTTTAGCATTTAAACTTGAATGCTAATCTGTGTTGGGATAGGTTAAAGGCGATTGTCTTCTCACCCTACTTATAGATGCTTATATTACATACACTCATTATTCTAGGCAACAAATAAATAAATAAATAAATGTTTTCTATATACAACATTTAGAGAGCAATGGGATGTGTCATGATGTTCCTAAGGCTTCAGGTGCTCCCCTCGCACCTTCTGTTTCTCGTCAAATTATCTCATAGCATCATGATTATGACTGCTTTTTAAGTGTTCAAATTTATTAATGGTGTTAACTTGCCTGTAGTTACTGTACTTCAGGTGTTTAGCTGCATTAGTACCATAGCAAGAAAATTTTTTTGTACTTACTGTACTCTTAAGATATGCTTTTTGGAAACTTCAGAATCTGTCTCTGGACTTAGTTATTATAAGGGCCAGCATTTACTTAAGCATAATTTGACTCAGTGCTTTGGCTTGGGCAGTCTTCTGGCTATAGGCAGTGAAGTCGTGAACCAGGATTGTGGCAAGTGAGCAAAACCAGAGTGCTGAATACTAGAAACCTGCTATGCCCTGCTATAGTTCTCTATCCAAACTTTTAGATCTCAGTGATTTAGGGGTAGGGAGTATCTTTACTATGTCAGCAGGTTTGTTGGACTAAATTCTTCTTACATTTGGCAGTGGTTGAGGTTTTAGTTAAATCTGTATTGTTATATTTCTTGCCTTTTTTTCTCTGATGTGGTCTTGTGAGTCTTTAAAATGAAAACAGAGCTTGTTTTTCTGGAGAATTCAAATGTACATTTGGTGCTCCTCTGATGGATAAGATGTACCAGAACTTCAACTAGGGGTATATAGGAAGGAAAGTATCAGGTAAACTCAGGGTTCATGTCAGTTGTAGTGAAACCACTGGAATTATTCCTTCATACTATAATCCAAACTGATAATAAAAATTTTTTGTGTGTGGAAGTTGTACATTAAACACCTGAATTTCAGAAGTGGTTCCTGACATTCAACGAGACTGAAGATTATGTTTGTGATTAAGTAGGTCCCAACTCTTTGGTAGCCAGTTGTTATGGACTCAGTGTTCTGTGGGTAATTAGATTCTGCTCTAAATGAAGAATAATTTAAGACTGAGAACACAAATCTACCACAGGTGTGCATGTACATAAAAAGGTATACATCAATATTTCATATTATCAGTTTTCAGTATTACTACTCTAAATTTTCAGAATTAATTACTTTTACTAAGTTGGTCTTCTTACATACATAACTCATTTTTTGTTTATTGTTCCATTGCTGAAATATACATGGAAGAGCTATGTAGTGCCCTTATGGTGCCTTGAAGTCACATATGAATCGCTGTGGTGCTAATGAAAGCACCGATCTTACTGTGTATGTGTTCTGTGGTCTCACTGCCCATTCACTGCATATCTGAAAGCATTTTAATATCTGCCAGTGAGTTTGAAACTACTTTCGATGTGCAGTGTTATGTGGCCTGAAGTGATGTTACAAATAGCTGAGTAACTGGATAAACAGAAACTGTGAGGTGCTTGTAGACAAAATGGATATGAAACAAACACGTTTGCTTTACTACTGTGCAAAAAAAAACCCAACCAAAAATCACCATTCTGGAAACTATTTGGACTAACCTCTGTTATTCAGGTAGTGTTTGTTAACTAACTGAATATTCTGATATCCAAGTTATCTATTCTTAGATATCAGAATAACAAACATAAAATTGTTATATGTCATTCTTGTATTTAATTTTTATATTTGGTAGTGTAACTGCTCGTGTCAGCACAAACTCCTGTGTCTGCTTAACAATTGTATCTCCAACAGTAGGAACACCTACACAAAGACAGGAGGCAGAGAGCAATTTTGCTAGGTACTTCTGCAAAAGCCCTTTGTGTTGTTTCAAGGATGGTGTTTCAAGTCATCATCTGCTTTTTAGTTAACAGTAAGTCACTGTTTTTTTGAGAAATTTTTGGACAGTAAGAAAATGAAAAGATACTGAAGTATAAGTCTAAAATGGGTGCTTTATAGACACATGGCTAGGGAAGTAAATTAACTTCATTTTTTTTTAATGTGCTTTTCTTAATCAGACAGCTGGTATCATATTTTCTTTTATTTAGAGATAAATAACTGTTAAATCAGTTTGATTTTGGTGCTAATTAGCAGTTCTTGTACTAGTTCTTAAGTAATAAAATGCAACTTTCTTATGTGATTTTAACCCCATATGTGATTAACACCCCATTGATATGGAGAAAAATCTTGAAATTAAAATATTCATGATCAGTGATGTGACTGTTCATAAATTTATCTCTTTTATTTTTTTTTATGACTACTCATAAATTTGATGTTAAGTAAACTGAATGAGGAGCTGGCACTCAGAATTTCCCCTTTTGAAATTGTTTCTTCTGGTGCACATTCCCTCTCTCTGCACTGCACCCCATGCATCTGAGGGGCTGTAGAAACACTTCAAATGCAAAGTCAAAGCCAGGAGTTTATTGTTAGCCTAATTGAAGTCTTAACAGTCTAATCAAAGAGTTATGATTAGTCAGTGAATAATTGGTGCAGACGTGAGTACAGTTGTAGAGGACTCAGTCATAATACAGTTAAGGTTGTTATTCACCTCTTCTCTCCTATGTGATATATTAATACATCTGTTACCCTTCTATGCCTAAAGGTCAGCAGTTTCAGCCTTTTTCACAGGGAATGGGGAGGGAGTTACAGCCTGACAACTGATGTTGTCAGTTGTCAACATCAAATCCCAGCTGGGCTCCCAAGGCCAAACTCACAAACCCTGTTACTG
>VXBZ01007723.1:535351-548841 GCA_013399135.1 Heliornis fulica | reverse complement strand
GAGAATATGTAAGCTCTGAATTCTAGCTTGGAAACATTCTGTTTCTTAAGATGTAGGTCAGGGGCTGATACAAATATAATAAGTTATAATAATGAAACTAGGGCAAAACAAAAAATAAATAAATAAATGCAGCTTTTCAAGTATGGAGAGAGGAGAATAATCCATCACAAAATAGCAAGCACCTCATGAGTTGAGAGGACAAATTACTGCTCTTTGCCAAATGAAGCTGTACAGACCCACTCAAGCAGTCTTCAGTTCCTTATTACCCAGTTTTTCCCTTTCAGGTTGTGCAGAATAGTGAAATCTACAAATATTGCTGTAGCTTTCAAGAGCAGAAATTAACTTAGACAAGAGAATCTATCTGACCTCAGTGGTCTATGCTGTAACAGGTCAGAGTCTCCTTGGTAGATTAATTTCTTATGATTATGCCTTAAAACAGTTAAATATTTTTATGTGTGTTGCTACTATTTATGATAACGATATAAGTAAACCAATCCTGTGCCCTGTCTGTAATGATGAGAGTATTACATCTCGGAGTTGCTAATATTATCAGGTCTGTATTTAAACTGTAGTTATTCTGGGTAAAATAAAAATCTGGAAGAATTTAATTTCACTGTGCATACCTGTTTAAAAACTTGCTCTTGTAACAGTGATGTTGCTTCTGTTGCTCTGAAATTGTGCATTCCCTTTGTGGAATGTGGGATCTGCTGTATTAATTTGAACTGAATTAATTAGGAATATTTTCTGTCATTTAAAGTGTAAGTAAGCTCCTTTTAACACAATTACACTTCTCTGCAGGTTTGTTTATTCATCCTGCCTGATATCACAGGCTGTGTTTGTAGAGTGTATTGTGGGTTAACATTCCACAAAATACCCTGGTGGAGAAAAATGATTCTTATAGGATTGCCCTCCCAGGGGGTAAGGCTATGAAGTAGATCATAGAATAGAACCATAGAATGAGTAAGGTAGTAAGGGACCTTTAGAGGCCATCTAGTCCAAACTCTCTGCAGTAAGCAGGGACGCTTTTAACTAGATCAGGTTGCTTCATCAAGCCTTACTTTGAATGTCTCCAGGGATGGGGCTCCACTACCTCTCTGGGAAAACTGTGCCAGTGTCTCACCAGCCTCATAGCTAAGAACTTTTTCCTAATGTCTAGTCTACACCTACCCTGCTCTGGTTTAAAACCACTGCCCCTCATCCTATCACTACATGCCCTGATGAACAGTCCTTCCCCAGACTTTCCTTACGGTACTGGAAGGTGCTGCAAGATCTCCCCTGAGCCTTCTCTTCTCCAGGCTGAAGAAGCCCAAGTCCCTCAGCCTGTCCCATAGGAGAGTTGCTCTGCTCATCTTGTGGCCCTCTTAGGTACCTGCTTCCAGAGGTCCATGCCTTTCTTGTGCTGAGGGCTAGAGTCAGACGCAGTACATGCTAGATATGATGGTGTGCTGCTAGCAGTTAACAGCAGTTAATCCTCTCGCTCATCTGCTCAAACCGAAGGCAGAGGAGCTTTCGCTGGAGGCACTGGGATCTTACAGGACTGGCAGTTCTTTGGAGGAGTGGGGACTCTCCATAAAGGGGCACACATAGTGAAAGATTTTAAGTTTGTTCTTACTTATGGGTAGGACTGGGCCATATCTTCCTAGCCATTTTTTCAGTAGAAAATACAGATTTGGGTCAAAAGTGTGATATTGCTGTTCAATCCTATTGAATTTGTCCAGTTACAGATACAATTTTTGCCTGGTGGCTTTAAACAATGTTATGTTACTTAGATATCCATTTAAAAGGCTAATATCTCCAAATTTTCTTCAAAGTAAAGTTTTGATTTAAAGTGAACAAAATTGTTTTCGTATCTTGGATTAACCAGTGAACTGAAAATATCCTTGTTTGCACAGCAATATTTGTGATGCTTCTGATGGAGAAAGCTACAAACAATTCAAAGCTTCAAAGTAAATCTGCTTTAATGTGTATAAAACACGCAAGATATTCCTTGATGGGAAACAGAACACTGCTATATTATTATGTAAAGATTAAAGAAGCTGATGGGGGAAAAAAGAGACTGACTCATCACCAAGAAAGCTGATGGAAAAACATTTGCCCCCTTTTCTCCGTCACAAGTGTCCTGTGGATAACCATATTAAGAGATCGTGAGATGCTGAAATACAAAAAGTGGGGGACATCTCTCTAGTTAGAGAAAATCCCACACATTATTTACTTATTTTCATCCAACCTGACTTCTGTGCAGAGATTTAGTTTCTTTCTTCCATAAATTTGTAAGGCTTATACTAATGCAATATAGATTTGGTTCACAGTGATTACACAAACAGAAGTGCTAGTATGCTGGGAGAAGACAGATGTGATGTGGAATAGTTAGCCTCTGTAGTCAGGTAATGCTCCTGGCTGTGCTGCAGCACCTTTCCCTTCCAGTTAGTGCCTTTTCACCTATTTAAAGTAATGGGAGTAGTTGCAGCTGAGGTACAAACTCGGATCCATTGAGGTGAATCTATAATGATGTACAAAGTAGAGTTTGTTCTGTGCAAGTGATGGTACTGACACTTCAAAGTTGTGAAATAGTTGAAGTCTGTGCTTCAGTGAGACCCAGCTGGCTTTGGCTATACCTTAGGTTCCTTTCAAGTCTTTCTTCAAAACCATATAAAGGTAAAAACACCTGAATTTAAAACTTACATAGTGGAAAGAATGTAAAAAGTCAGTTATGACTTCAGAATGGCAGCCAAAAACTGAACAATCTGATCTGAGCTCTGTGTGTGCAGAGGAGAGAAAAGGGGTACCAAGAGAGGTACCTGCTTTCTGTCTTTTGTTTTTTTCCCCCTCCAGACATTTCCAGACAGGCTATGGCAGTGATGTAACTGTAAAGGGAAAGAAACTGCAGTTCCACTTATAAACTTGGTATCCTCGTAGATGAGCAGGTTGGAGTACTTGCCCACACTTTTCACAAACTGATCAGAAGAGTGTCAGGAAAAATAAAAGGAAACCCAGCAGTACATTTGACAAAGCAAAACCCCTTAAATCTCTAGGCTGTAACAGAAATGGTGGTCTCTGTTCAGAAAGGTTTTGAGATTCAGTTTTATACCAGGTCAGGTAGCAGAAGGGAAGCATCATCTGTAATTTATTTTGTTTGTGTGTATACTCCAGAGTGCTTGAAGGCAGTTCACATGCACACACGCTGTGACTGCACACTTGTTCTCTTCTGTAAGTGTTCCCATGCCCCAGCAGATTAGTCTGAAGACCTAAATAAGGGGTTTTTTTTCAGTACTAGCTGTGCTCTGGCTTATTTGTGTTGTGATCATCTCTTCAGAGTAAAATGTGCTGTTCTTACCTGTGTTTCTTTCCCTGTACATTTCACCTCTGTTGCAAGCAGTAGTGGAACTGCAATGCATTGTCAGTTTACATCACATTACACCAGTAACAGTTTTGAAATCAGCGTGAGGTTACATGATTTGTTTTCCTTTCCTGTGGTTAGATGCCTACTAAGTAATTAGGGCTGCATGCTAATGACTCGAGTAGTTACAGATCATACCTTGACAAAGTAATTTGATGTGGACAGTATGTGGATAGCTTCTCAGTTTTTGTGTAAACAATATAAATATAGCTGTGCACTAGAAATCTTCAACCCAGTTTTGAATGTAGTTTCCATGCAGAAACAAACTAAAATAACTTGCTTATGCTGAACATTTAACTTTGGGCTGTTTCATGCAGGATATACTTTGTTTTGTAAAACAGTGCTGTTGACTGGAATCAAACGTTTTACTCTAGGTTCTGTCCAGCTGATACTCTGCAGATATTGGTATGGACTGGGGATTCTACACAGTGGCTAGAATTTTGACCTGACAGCAAATATGACCCAGTCATATGTTGTGTATCATTCAGGGCTTGACCTTTTGGATAGTTGACCAAAACCATGGAGAAATTATTCATTAACTCCTGCAACAGGAATTACAATAGAGTGTCCAACCAGGAAGTTTTATATTCTAGGGTCTTCGAGATCCAACTGAGCAAACTGCAGTACAGTTGCAGGCCTGGATTTTAAAT
Source organism: Heliornis fulica (assembly GCA_013399135.1). Lineage (NCBI taxonomy): Eukaryota > Metazoa > Chordata > Aves > Gruiformes > Heliornithidae > Heliornis > Heliornis fulica. Next base: position 544,794 of record VXBZ01007723.1, on the reverse strand, counting down.
CTAGTCTGAGACAACTTTAAACATTTGGTTTGAGCACAGTTTAAGCTTTCAATACATTTCATTGCTGCCTGCAAAAGTGTAAGAAACTTGAAGACTGGTGTTCACACCACGCAGGAACAGAGGAGTTCTCACTGGGTGGAACTGGTACCAAATGACTACAAGCAGCCTGAAGAGTACACGGTTTTAACAAGCTTAGTCATTCCCCTGCTGCAGTTGGAAGGCATGGTAACTGCTGAAATAGCTGTTTCCTTGTTCTAAGTTTACCTTCCTGTAGAGCAACGTGCAGCATGGAGAGGCTTGGTACTTATGCAAGACTGCTGTACTCTGGTGGCATGCAACCTTTGTGAGGTAGTTGCCATTCAAGACTGTGTATGGACTTGCTCTTTGTCCCCCTGAGTAGCTCTAAGATGTTTAGACTATCTTTGCTCTTTTCTGAGAGGGAGGTTGAACACTGGGATGCTGTACAACTTGACAAGAGTCAATAAATTGGAATTTTGGGATTTATCCAGAGCTTTAAGTATTCAGAAACCCTTGTGAATGAAATAATTATTCTGAGTATCCAACACTATAAGAGGAGCATTTTATACAGTGACATAATTAATACTAAAAATAGACATGATTTCATATACTTAAATTGACAATTGCATGCTCCAAAGGTGATACATACACAATCTGTTTCAGTCTGCATGTGCTTCTTGAAAATGAGATGTGGTGGGCTGTCAGCATTCTCTGTACTCCCTAGGGTACGTCTTTGTGTGACACTCGTTAGTGTGTTTATTTAGCTGCAGCAGGGCAGCATATCTGTTTGTTAGATATGGCTAAATAGGTTGAATCTGCATCTTGGGATAAGTCAGCAACTGTCAGGTTGGGCCTTATTTTAAATAATAAATCAGGCCCAATTGACAAGAACACACAAAAATAATTTGAATATAAGAAATACAAGGGAAACTCTGCAGCTGTCCCCTTGGTGCAGTTTTTTTGTAAATACCTTCTGAGTTTATAGAGGATTAATCTCTTGCCCTTTAAAGAAGAAATGATTGATTATCTTTTTAGTCTTTCTTTTAGAAATTGAGTTCTTCATACTATAATGTTTATAAGTTCAGTTAGAATTTTTACTTAATGCTCCCTCCTATCATTGTTAGTGTCTTTTATGGTTCTATATATAAAATGAAAGGTCCTGGATCTGTGCTGACTTGTCAGATCAAGGGTGTGTTTATTCTTCTTACTTATTAAATTAACTTATTTAGAAAGCAGTCTGAATGAGAAAATACTATTCACTTATCCCTAGAAACTGAGCTTTATTCCTGCCCATGCTCTTGTCTTTCAGCAGCCTAAGTGCCTTAATTGATCATCTTGAGATGAGGTTTAACGTAGCACTTAATTAAACTTGAGGGAGCAAAATACACTTTTGTTTACAAAAGTGCTGTTGTACCTGCCACTGTTCTGCTGCAGTGAGTTAACAATTCAAAGGCAAAAGATATGATTAAATCAAGGTAAGAAGCAGCCTACTTCAAAGATTATAAGAAAGAAATATAAGAGTTTAATGTGTTGAAAGTACCAACCTTCATGAACCTGTTATGGTCAGTTGGAGAAAAGAAAAATTGTCCAGGTAATTCAGCAGTCTTGCTTGATGTGATATACTTACCATATATACATTATACCATGTGCATAGAAAGATGTATTTTGAAATAGTAAATGTATAGCAGATTTGTATATGGATTAAGTGATCTCTTAAGGAAAAAAAAAAGAACTCTGTCATTAAGAGGGTAGCTAAATGTTTGTTGTGGTTTAACCACACGTGGTAACTAAGCACCACACAGCCCTCACTCACACCCCTGCCTCATCCTTGTGGGATGAGGGAGAGAGTCAGAAGAGCGAAACTGTGAAAAACTTGTTCCCAACTCCCCCACCCTCCCTCCCCCATCAACTTTACAGTTCACTCCTGGAGTAAACCACCAGTCTAGGAATTAGTATTATCAAAAAGATAATTTTGTTCAACTGGATTAAAAATGAAGAAAATTAAGGCAAAGGCTAAACATGGCGTCTGTTCTTCATTTTGATTTTCAACCTTGAAATGTTTGTCTGGGATGAACAGTGCTCTTACACCTGCATTCAAGGATGAATGTTGATAACCAGCAAAGACAAAGTCTATTGGGTAAAAAAAAAAATAATTAAAATTTCAGAGCTGCTTCAAGGAGAACTTGGAACCATGTAATATATAATAAATCTATGAGAGTAAGACAACAGTGAGTTTAGTGAGGTCAAGTAGTTATTACTTTAATACTTGCATGGAAATGAATTAATATAGTCCCACCATGTTTTGAAATTTCTTAAAGAATATAGCTGGTTTATATTAAGTATCTTTAACTTGAGATACTGGAAAAGCACATGGTCTTTCTCTTGCAAACTTTCGTATATTCTCTGGATTTCAATATGGGAACCTAATCAAGTATGCAAACACAATGCAAGATAAATACAGATCGAGTAGCTAATGAACCCTTGCACAGTGGTCTGTGCCTTGGAAAAGCACATTGTTCACTACTTAGAAACTCTAAAAAAGACATCTTTTTGGTTATTAATTTCCAGCATTTTAGCTTTCTGGTTAAAATGAAGAAAGCAACCAATCTGTCTGATTTTTGCAGATGAAAGATAAGATTTGGCAGGCTTTAACTAGAAAATATTCATGTTCCTACATATATCACAGTTATTTTAGAATCTGTGTTATAGAAAGGACTGGTGGGAACAGAAATAGCTGTGTGAAAGGAGATAGCATGCAACTGTCTGCCAAGCGAGATTTCAGTTAATTGCCTTATAAAAATTAAGCAAAAATATATTGATTCCAGTCTGAGGCAATTTTTTCAATAGTAGGTGAAATACCTTTTGATGTTTATACCTATCTAGATGATTCCACATTTGTAATTGTCACCTAAAACCCCCCATATCCTACTTGTTTCAATGTCATTGGATGTATGCATAGTATGGATAGTCAGCTGAAATAAAACTGAGGATATTTTCAGTTAAAAATACATATGTAGGAATATACTAGAATCTATCTTATATGAGTTAAGAAGAGGTTTGATACTTGTCCTGATATATCTGTGCTGTTGTTTAGCAGATGGTATTTCAAATAGTTGAGCTCAATTTAAAGAATGTCAGTAATATAAATGAAGATTACATTCATATCCTTTTAACTTGGTATAATGAGGCAATTGTTCTGAAATAGCTCCAGTAAATCATAGAAGGCTCTTTATTTGGAAAAAAAACCCAAAACCACTTTTGTTTTCAGTTTATGTATTAATGGTTATCTTACTAAAGTTTATCAGAGCAGATGTACCTACATATGCATTGAATATAAAATGCATTTGGATGTCTATGTTCAAATGTGGAAAAAACCACCAAAATGACCTAAATAAGGGGTTACATCATTGAATGTTAACAGAGCTGTCTTGAACACTGAAGCAGCTTGGAAAGATCAGATCATAGCAATACTGGAAGCAAGTCTGGGGTCAGCAGTATCTACTGTGGTGTAGCTGATGCTCCCAAGTATAGGATTCACATAAATCAACCTCTGAATTTTACTTCCTTTTTAAAGCAACTTAGAACTGCATTGTGTGACACTTGGAGAACTAGGAGCTTCCCATCTCCAGTCAAGTGTTTAAAGCAATAGTGTGACCTCTGAGGTTTAGAAGTAATGATGTATAAAAGCTAGAAATGAGCCTGCACTGTCCTCAACCTCTCTTTGCAGAATTCTCCCAGGAATTGCTAATTTTTTGTCCTTTTAGGGCAGGGAGTAAAGTCACCAGCAACTTTAGAGGGGAAAAGCCTGTTTGGACCTGTTACTTTTCACAGTACAGAAGCTGACACAAGCAAAACCTACTTCTCATTCTAAGGGTTAATTCCATATAAGTTACCTTGCAGGTAGGCAAGAGAGCAGACAACTCTGAAAAAAATTCCTTGAATCCTTCCTTCTGTTATCCAACTTGACCTCCCTTGTCATAGGCAGCATAAGCCATTTGTTTCAGGCTTGCGAGCCACTAGTCAGTCAGACTAAAGTTTAGAGGCTGGTGAAACAACATTTGCTTTTCATGGGGGAAGATTCCAGAATTGATTTGAATATCAGTTCCTAGAAATGTCATCATCTGGGTAAGCTAATGTTAGGGTATCATGCTAGGGTAAGCTAATGTTAGGGATGTCAATATCTGAATAAGCATGTTAGGTAGGAGACAAATATATTTTATTATGTTATTTTATTTAAAGCCCCTTTGTCTTATTCATTGTTCCCACTGGTGAGATTAAGCCATGCAAGGTTTGAAAATACAATAGAATGAAACTAATTAGATCTACTAACAATCACTGTTGGTCTAGAGAGCATTGCAGCCCAGAATTATCCCTGCACAGGGAAAACAAGATACTTTGTTTCTATAGGAAGCAAGGAATGGAGATACTTAGCCTGGAGCAAAAGCAGACTAAATGCAGAACCTAGAATAACCATGGCAAAAACTAATGCTCAAGTGGCACAACAGCTTTCCTGTATGTGAACAAAAGCCATGTAACATATATGGCAGAAATAGGTAACAGAAGGCTCTGACTCATCATGTGGAACTGTAATTTAAGTCCATGGGGGATTTTTCTATCTTGGATGTATTCCTGTTGGCTCAGATGTCTCATAAGCCTTTAGCACCTAGTGTTAATAGAGCTTGTGCCTACAATCAAGAAATGGGTTGGATGCAAGGAGCAAAATACTACTTATCATATAAATATCTTCCAGCTAGAGCTGAGGTAACTTTGGTTGATACGAAGCTGCCATTGACCTTTACTAAATTTGATTTTCTGGATTTAGAAAAGTCTCAACTCCCTAAGCAGAAATTTGCTTAGTGAAGCACTGAGAAGCAGATGCAGTGTAGGCATCTTGGTGCTTCCCACTCAGTACAGCTTTCTTTTAGCAAACAAGTACCACCAGTGAACAATGTGTGAGAGGTCACTGCTGTCTCTATCAGTCACAAGTAGTAATTTTCTTTATGTTGAATCCAGTTTTAAGTGAAAAAACTTAAGAATTTGGCATGACTTTTTGCTTAAAAAGGAGCACTAACATTGGTATGACCAGTAACTCACCTATCTTCAAGATTCATAGGGTGTTGTTCTGGTTAATATTTTCAAACCTAACAAGTTTGTCTGGCCCCTGAATGCCCAATGTGTGCACTTATTTAAGGGACTTGGCTTTAGAACTATGCATTGTTTTCTCAAAAGTTTGAAATTAAAGTAATTTCTGACTTTAAAATCTTTTTGGTAAAGCTTTTGTAAAATATACATCAGCTATATACCTAGGGACATTTTTAGGTATACAAAAACTGTATAAATGTAGATCATCTCAAATGTGGAGACAGAATGTTCCATGTGAGACAAGAACAAAACTTGTCATTACACACCTCAAGTGTCTGAGTATCCTGGAGATAGCCGAATAGTCCCTACCTTGTATTAGTCTAGGAGACCCATCACGTTGTCCAGAAATAGAAACAGAAGACAGATGCATATGGTTCAGGGGGTGAGTGAAAAGAAGACTTAAAATAGTATTTTAAAAAAATCTGATTCATAAGGGCTTGTCACTTTTACTGAATTCAGTTAGGATTAGGAGATCATATTTTTGGCCCTAAATAAATAATGGCAACTTTTGCTTCGTCCTCTACTGTTCTGGGTATTAATGAACAAGCTGAACTAGCTATGCAGTTGTCAGGGTTTTTTCTTGGGTGATTCTAGAAGGCTTTATTAGAAATATATTGATTTTTTTTTTCATTATTTCTGATGGGGGAAGAGCAGGGAGGGAAGAAGAGAATTGCTCTTAAGCTAGATATTTACAACTGATTAGATTCCCTGAACCCCAGACCTTGTAATGGGATTGCTGCTGACACAGTCTTCACAGAACCACATTGCTGTGACACAGATTTCTTTGTTAATAGAGCAGCTTTAATTAAAAAGTACAGAGTTCATGATGAAATTCCAGCATGACCCTCACAGTTAAATTTGACTAATTCAGTGATTTCTCAGAGAAAGATAATTCCTCTTGGGAACTGCATGGCAGAGTTTGGAAACAAAGCTGAAGATGAGCTAGATACGGGAAATTGATTACAGTCCTGGTGATCAGCAGAGTGGCGGTGGGAAGGAGGAACTCTGGCTGAGCTGTCCCTGGGGTGTTCCTTCACTGCTGGGGGTTGTTTGCAGAGAAGCTGAAGTGCTGTAATAGCCTCCAGCTCTAGTCAGTGATGTTGCCTCCTTTTTTTCCTGTGACGGCCAGCTCATGTCCTTTGCAAAACTGAGAGTAGCTTAAGGCCATCATTTCATGCATGACTGGGTAAATTGTGCAAGGAAGGACACTGCCAAATGAGGAGCTAAGCCAGTTTTCAGTAAGAGGGCCATCTGTGACCAAATGTTTTAGTTAAGTTTGAAAGCAATAGAGTTCTTTTCCATTTTTATGTTGAATTAATTTAGAAGGTATGTAACTTTGCACCCCCCCAAGATTGTTTGCCACTGTGTCCTTGTTTGTTGTGCCGTAAGTTTTCCTTGAGTCAAGTGGTTTCGTTTCAGACTTCATGCTCTGTGGCACTGAAAAGTGACTTTGCATCAATGTCGCTTTTAATTGCTGCTGGAGTTTTCTCAGGGTAGATGGAATTCAGGTATTTATGGCAGATAAGATGCATGTAAATACACTGGTACTGGTTACAGCAATATTCCCTAAATATAAGAGGAATTTATTGCTGGAACTAGAAACATTTTTAAAGTTGGAAGTTCTAAGGAAGCATCTCTTCCTTAACATAGTTAAGTTACTTGTAGTCTCACCACTTAGGTTCACAAAGGAGCTGAAGTGTTATGTAATAGTGTCTCCATGTAGCAAGGATTATTGAGGAGATCGCAATTCGTTTTGGAGATCTCTTGAATCTCCGCTTAAACTTTTGCAACAGAGTACCTCTATTGAAATTAGAGTGGCAGTAATTTGATATCTTTCATGCTTAAGTATTTTTCTTGACTAACTTTGCTGTCATTGCTTGAGAACAAATTCATTTTAAAAGATGGCATACCTTAACGCTGCTCTTTCTAAGAACAAAAGGAAAATGGAGTTGTTTTCCTGATTCTGGGGCTTAAATCTGGCTTTTAATTTAGCTTTCTAACACGCCTGAGGTAAGTAAGCATTTTATAGCTGGTCAAGTAAAGCAAATGGAGAGACAGTAAAGGCACAGTGTTACTGAGTCAGCAGCAGAGATGAAATTCCACCCTGTGCCAGACTGTTAGACCCACTGCCTCTTTTGCCTCCTTTGGAAACATTCCTTGTACCTTGGAAGTTACCTGCTTGTTTCTGTTGACAAGTGTACTTGCAACAGGTAATTTTCTAGAAGGGGAAACCTTTTTGTAACTTAATGTTCCATCGGAGGGGGCTGATTAAGAAGAAAGTTCCTGACCTTTAAATATAGCTTTACACAGCAGAAAGTAGAATTCCAAACTTTCTGGAGTTGTGTTGTAGCTTCTTTTAGGCAAGTGCACAGCTGTTTGTGTGGTGAAGGCAATCACGTATCAATCCATGTACCTTTCAGAATAAATATTCTCCATGAAAATACTAGTATAGTAACTTAATGTCCCAAGTGCAGGGATGTTAATATTTGCTACACTGCTTTAGAAGAAAGTATTTGCTTTTTACACACAAATTACAACAGCGAGTTAAAGACACTTCAAATTTTGTTATCTTGTTTCTTCTGAGTGAGGTTGGTTTCTTACAATGTTTGCATCTCTTCTGTTTAATCTTAAATTTAACAGCAAATATATGTAGAAATGGACTCTGGATGCGTGTTAAAATAGCAGTCTAATTTTGTAGCATTTACCTAACTCTATAGGCAGTAATCTGCTTGAATTCAGCGAAGCTTTTGGAAAATCCTTTGCATATGTACTGCCAAGTTTGGTCCCAATGAGTTTGGGCAAACTTTTAATAATATGTTTTACCTTAATTCAGATTTTTCAACTGATTTGGACTAAATCTTAATGTGATATTACACAACCTTTTGTTAGAATAACTGAGAAAAAAAATTGAAATAATGCTGAAATATGTCTAAATTTAGATTAATGAAAATGATGTAACTCTAATAAAGTTAGAAAACTTGCCTATTTCTTGTGTTAGTCTTTCAAACCTTTAAATTCAGTCAGTGTATTGTACACAGCATATAGCACACTAAGTATTTTCTAAATACACCATGACACTTAATATTTTAAATATATCCTAATCTTAGAGCCACAGGTTTTTTGCTATTATGAATCACTTGTATTCGAGTTAACCCTTGTTTCTGTGGCTGTTTCAACAAGGGTGGAGATGTAAGCTCATCTGTGATTGTGACAAACATTGCTGTGAGGAGAGAAACATGCATCAAGTGAAATGCAAAGATACATCAAAATATCAAACTTCTAAAAAATGCCACAGTTGTTGCTGCTTGTTTTGTCTATAGAAACTAGTGCAATGTCTGAGGAAGTAATTGCTAAATAACTTAGGAGATGAGATCTTTCAAAGCAAGAAAAACCTCATAGACCTATTGGAAATTATGAAGAGACTGTCAAGAGCAGTAAGGCTGGTGGGTTGTTACATGTCATTGGGAGCAAGCTCTAGGTGTTCTGTGTGTTAATGTGATGAAAAGCAAACCTCAGTGAGTGGTCACCTGGTACTATCCCGTTTGAACACAAAGGTTCCTCTGACACATGTGCCTTGTTGAGCGGGTTTGTCAAAACGTGCAGATTGGCTTTACTTTGAAGCATCCAGCACAGGAATATATAGGGTGGAAAAGGATTGAGGAGAAGAGGACATGAGCTGTCTGGTAGTTTAGCTGGTATATTCATTCATGGAAAACCAAGTAAGCTGTTGCAGCTGGAGCAGGATGGTGGAAAGGGGAAAGCAGAAGAGCCCTGGAGCAAGGGAGGAGATGCTGTAGCGTGTGGTGGAGGAGGAAGCTAGTGGTGGTGTGTAGTGTGGGCAAGGAGGAAAAAGCTGCTCAATAGCAAAGTGGGTCTGTCACCAGTGTGGTGCGATGCAAGATGAGAGATGGAGAAACGGGCATAATGCTTCGAAACGGGATGGAGCAACGGGGATGCTCAGATACCGCCAACTTCTACAGACCGTTTTTGTGGTAGTTGGCCGTGGACTGAAGCTTTTGAGGCTGCTTTTAGCATAGAAGCCGCTGCTCCACATTGATTCCCCTGAGCGCCACGGCAGGGATTTCTGGTTGACAGCCCCTGCATCGAGGGAAAGGAGAACACGCCGGGGTTTCCCGGGCTACCGAACCTTCGCTGGGGCTGTTAATGTGGGAAGAGCGCTCAAGTTTCCCACCCTTCTGTCCCAAACCTGGTGTTTAGACTGTTCCCCCAGATCTGACACCCCCTCCCCCGATTGCCTGGGTCTGACTCATTCGCTGGTGCTT
>VXBZ01007723.1:423944-533871 GCA_013399135.1 Heliornis fulica | reverse complement strand
GTGGGGAGTGGGAGTGTGGCAGTCCCCGGGGGGCCGCGGGCCACGGGCGCTGCTTTGGGAAGGAGTGTGCGTGTATTTCGAAGTGAACGGAGGTGTGTGCGTGGAACTTTTGACTCTCGGCACTTATTTCTGTTCACACGCCTCATGAATGAGACTGAATTATATTCCCCACCCCCGGGTCAAATCTGCAACCTGACTAACGGCTTTTCGTCGTCTGCTCTTCTCCCCCCGCTATCCCGTCCAGCCCCCCTTTCCCTGTCTCCCTGTCCGCGTAGCTGCCCTCCCGGGATGCCATGTCGCTCGCAGGCTGCGGCGGGGATCAGGCGTGCGGCCAGCGGCGCGGAGGCCGGCCCTGAGCCCGGACACCGAGGGGCGCGACATGCCCGGGGCCGCGGCATGCCCTGCACCAGCACCGGCACCACCGGNCGGCACCCCCGGCCTCACCGGCCCCCGCCGCCGCTCCGTCTCCTGAGGCGCTGGGTACGTGGGACGGCGCCCCGCGGCCGCCAGGGGGCGCCATCGCGCCGCGCCGCCGCCCGGTGCGGTACAGTTAGCGGCGGGGAGCGCCCCGTGCCCGCGGCAGGCAGAGGGGCCGTGCGGGTGTCGTTTGTTACTGCAATCGTGGTTTCTTGGGGTCTGAAGGAAGCTGAAGCCGGCTTGCGGCTATAGGTTTATTCCTGCCGCTGGCCGTGCTCCTTCGGCGCTGCAGCGTCGGGCATCCGGCCCGCGGTGCGGTACGGCTGGCGGAGCGCTGCTGTGCAACTACCTGGTGCCCCGGAGTGCTCGTCAACCCGTCTGCCCCGAGGTGGGGACACAGCAAGCCCCTGGCCTGTGTGCCTTTCCGCAGCAGGTGGCTCTGACTGACGATGGAGATAGAGCCGGTGGGATGAGAGGGGATATCTGAAAAATGCCATCCCTGATTGGACAGCCCTGATAGATTTTTTTTTTTTTTGGTCTGCGTGACGCTTTGCAACAAGCTTAGCTTTATGTGGCACAGGGACTCCCTTCCTGCAGCTAGCAGAGAGCCAGTTATGGGGGTGGAAATCCCCTGGGGCACGGAAACAGGGAGATCTTGCAGAGTCAGACCTGCTCTCCCGCTTTTCCCTCCTTCAGGTAGTTCAGATCACTTCTGTGGCTTATTTCCCCGTCCTCCTCTGTCTGTATTCAGCCCCTGACAGAGATTCAGTGAAGACGTGAATAAACCAATGCAGCGATGCTCATTTATGGAACACCCTCCCCTTTAACACCAGTGACAACTTTGTGTCTGAGATCAGCAGTTCTGAGATGCTCAAGTGAATGCCACGTAAGAGGAGGGAGAAGAATTAAGGAATCCAGACCCGCAGTAGGGTGCGCTTGAGCAGCAGCTGTCTAGGAGAGATCTTCAGAAATAAACCAGCATGGCTCTGGGCTGCTGTGAGGTGTGTGGAGTATATGGACAGGGGTTTCCAGCAGACCTAGGGCTTGCTTCTCTCATTTTAAGCTGAGGCACCTCTTCTTGTTAGACTGTGACTCAATTTAAAAGACCTTCAGGATAAAAGAAAATAGATTTCTCTGTTTTACCCGTTCTAGGAGGGCAAAGCTAAAGAGAAGGATGAGAATGTCTTTTTTAAATGACTTGGGTCACTTTAATTTTTTTGGACATCCAGGAAGCATTTTAATGGGTCTTTCCTCTGTACTTTTGCTACATTTTTTGCCTTGCTTGTGGCAGACCAGCTGTAATACTGGCTTTGGCAAGCCAAATTTTGGGGAAATATAAGAGGCTTAAACAGAAACTAAGGTGAAGGAAACACATTACAAAAAGCTGTTTTGCATGTGTCCAGAGCTTTCTGTTTAAAACTTTAATTGGAGATATACAGTATTTTTTTTTCCTATTTGATTTTTTTTTCATACAGTGTGATCACTTTTACAGGGGATAAAGCTGGCAAAGATGAGGAAAATTGGCTGTGCTCTCCTGATACTCCAAGCTCTTCTGGCGCCTTTGGATCTTGTTCGTGGAGCAGAGAAAAGTTACCCCATCCTGAACATTGCAGTGATTCTGGGAAGAACCAAATATATCACAGAGAGAGATATCAGAGCTCTCTGGACCAGGGAAATGTCAGCAGACCTAACTGTTGATGTCAATGTAGTGACCCTTCTGGTGAACCAGACTGACCCTAAGAGCATCATAACGCATGTTTGTGACTTGATGTCAGGCACCAAGATCCATGGAGTGGTTTTTGGAGATGATACTGATCAGGAGGCAGTAGCTCAGATTTTGGATTTTATTTCATCTCAGACTTCTATTCCAATTCTTGGAATTCATGGCGGGGCCTCCATGATAATGGCAGATAAGGTAGGAAATTTTTTTAAAAAAACATTGCTAGTCTAATGTACTTTTCTGTGTCAGTCTCTGTCATGAATAATCACTGCAAGCAGTTCAGAAAAAGTGCTTCTAATTGTCTGTTTTTACTTTAAAAAACTTGAGCAGTGTCCTCAATCACTCATGAAATATTCTGAAATATTTTTGTGTTTTTGCCTGAAGCTCAACTTTCTGTCCCTTGAAAAAGCAGTCCTAATGAAATTTTGCTCTCCATCATGCTGAATGCTGGTTGGTTAAGAAATTTTATTAACAAATATGGCTTTAAAAACAACCTCATAAAGTGATTTTAGAGATAAGATGTAGAATTCTAGGCGAATATTTTGCGTCACTTTTAAGAAATAATAAGCAATAGACTTGAATGTATTTGAGAACAGTAGCAATTATAGGACAAGCATATTATACCGGACTTCTGTGATTCACTACAGTCTATAAATTAAGTAGTCTTGCAAACTTGAACCAGCTCTTGTATTCACTATACTTATTAAAGCAGACTTTTGCTAACAGAATACTTCCAATTTCCTACTCTAGTTCATGAAAATCCACAGTAGGGTTGTCTGAACTCTGGAGATAATGACAAATTGTTTTGTTGGAAAACATCTCTTTATGTAATCAGCTGTGAGATTGTGGAATGACAAAAATGACTCATATACCCAGCTCGTCTGAACAGTGTAACAATTTAAAAAAAAAAAATCCTTGCTGGCACTGCAGCATTGATCTTGTGAAGTGATTACTGCTGTTCCTGGAGCAGGTGCTTAGCACTGCGCAGGACTAAGCTCTCTGGCATGGACTGATAAGTCCTAGACGAGCTCCCACCATGGGGTAAAAGAGGATAGTTGAAGAGGGGCTTGGAGTGTGGGGCGTTATTTAATAGTCTTCCATCTCATGAGGGTTTTCAACTTATTTCTGGATATTTGTACCCTTTAGGGTTTCTCATTAATTAAATATTGTTATTCCTTATATAAGTAGCTTTTGACTAGTACTTGAATAGTAAAGACCTCTCTGAACTGATGTAAAGAATGAGGTGATATAGATATGTTATTCTGTAACTTGAGGGGGAAAAGGTGGGAAAGATGCAATAGTTAGTTACAATTGGGAAATAGGTTTTGAACTGTTTAAACCCTTTTTTACCTCTGGGAAAGACTTTTCCACCTGGGCTAAGAGATTTGCCTCTCGTGGTATTTTGAATGGTCTTTAAAACACATGTCATACCAAAGGGAGGGCAACAGTTACAGCAGAGTTTCTATAACATTGGGTCCGACATCTTGATTTATATGGAAAGATCATTGCAATCAATGCTACTGTCTTAAATATAATTGTAGTGATCAAGTTACAGAGGTAGTTATTTCATGTGCTTTTAAATTACTGAACAGGTTTACCCGTCTTTTTTAAAGGTGGCTTTATATATATTTAGGAATTTCATTTGACATGCATTTCACTCAACTTTCTTTGCAAGTACAAGAACATCTGAAGATCCCAGCCTGTGTTGAGTGCTGAAACACTGGCAGAAAACCTTATGGAATTGACTTTATGCCCAGTAGCAGATGCAGAATGTTACTGATACTGATCTATTTTTTACTCATATATAGGAGCCTCTAGAAAATGAAAGAGATTATACTTTTCTCATTTCATAAGTTAATGCTATTTTCACTGTATGCTAATATTGTCTTTATTATAGCACTGTCTTTAATTTTAGGAGTTATCATAGTTTGCTAATAAAACATCTTTGTGCTGAAACTTGGCTTCTGAGATTTCCACTTGGGAAATCAAAATTGTTCTTTTGTGTGTTAAGACAGTTTGACAGAGCTGTCTTCTTGGCTGGAGGAATTGTTTGTTAATGTAACTAAAATTGCCTTAATTCTAAACTTGGCTTTTGCGATGTGCAGTGTCTTGGAACCGGGTTTTGAACATTGCAGCAATGAGACTTATGTGTGTCACTCAATTAACCATTCATTTAGAAATGAATTCCTGTGAATTGAAGGTGAAATTCACAGTGCTGTCATAAATGCAGCAGAGATGAAGTCTGGGGGGGAAGGACTGCAAATGTAAAATTTGTCTTCCAAGTCAGTGTTAGGATTGTAGCTGGAAAACATGGGTTTTGTCTAAATTATGGAGTTGATTAGTGTTTAAAGTCTTTTGTGTAGTCTTGTACATGGAGGTGGCTGGATATGCAAAAAAGGTGCCTGGTCCCACTCCTGCTTGTGGATGTCGTCTGACACCCTAATTAGGCCATGTCGTTTATGTCCCCCCTGTGTGGCTCTGTCAGTTATTTCCCTCCTCTGTGCTGTTATGCTGGTACCCTGCTTTAGATGACTTTCACTTCAAAATGTGTGTGTAGTACCTGCTTGTTTGTAGCCTGCCAAGCACAGCTGACATAAAGGCAGCACAACAGTTCAGTGAATTCTGTGCCAAGTGGTTGTTATAAGATGCTTAATTGTCCTAAATGTGAACTAAACTGGAGGCACTGAATGGAGAAGTCGTATGTGATGCTCTGTACTGCCAAAGACTGTGCTGGAATGACTCAGAGTAGATAAGCTTACCATATTCTGTGTGGCTAATTCTCTGTCAACGTGGATGTGTCATGAAGAGTCATATCTTTAAAAAAGGAGAAGTTGCTCTATGTTTATAGAGATGAGGTATACCCATGTCTGGAGCGTGCAGTGACTAACCAGGACATGCAGGTCCTGAGGGACTGAGTTCCCGTGGCACATCTGCTGTGAGGGGTGTGGGTTTGGACTGCCTCCTGCGCTGGCCCAGCCGGCTGCGCTCTGCATCAGTTTGGGTAAAGCTTGATGCTTGATACAGACTATAAACACTGATGGGCACGTGAAGCCAACAAAACTGAAATGTTCTCTGGCTGTAGCTCATCTGCCTTCACCTGACACCTTCTGCCAAACCTCTATGAACTAGCTAGCTGCTCACTTCAGGATGCATGATACCTACCTGATCCTAACCGTGCAGGGAGACACATGCTCGGCCTCCAGCTAATTTTAGCACCTGCTGTTAGCAAGAACAATCCTGCCAGTGATGTGCTCCTTGGCTTTGGACTCCAGTTCTGCCACAGACTCAAAACATACTCACATGTGGGATGGTCTGCTGAAACAAGATGATTGTGTCTGGGGCATCTGTGCCAACCTGCTGTGCATCAGCATTCCTTGGAGGGTGCTGAAAACAGACTGGCTGTTTATTCATCTTGTGTCTGTTGACATTTGAGAGATCTCAAACCAAACATTACATAGGAACTATTTCCTGATCTGAGCATTTGGTTTTAAACTTCATTACATTTGTTTCACCACATGCTATCATTATGATGATAGTATTTATGATACCTATCTAAAACAGAACATCATGGTTAGTTCTGGGACAATAATAAAAGATTTTTTTTTCCTTCAAAAGTAGGGGGAAAAGCTTCTGTCTATTGTAAATTCCTCCAGGAATACTTAGTGTCTCTGAAACATACCGCTTTGGCGTGTTGCAAAATTAAGTTCCTTCTAACTTCTTGTTAGTAATCTACATGAAAGACACAGCCTGAGGCATGTTATTGTGAAAATATTGACAGTTATAATTAAAGCAGTATTAAAGGTGAGTGTAATGTTGTGGAAGGGCTACTGCAAAGTGATGCTTCTTGAAGCAGCTCTGGAAATGTTATGCAAAACAAATGTTTGCTTTTTTTTTTAAAAAAGCATACTACACATGGTTAAATTAGCATTCTTCATTATTCTTTCTACTGATATTATTGGCAATAAAGACTTTACTTATTTGTTTAGTGTAAAGTCCCTTTTGCATTTACCATCACCCTGAGCTTTGCTTTTTAGCATCCTTCTCCAAAGTAGTAAAATAATCCTAGAGTAACTCCAGGTCTCTGGAGGTTGTCTAACCCAACCCTAGCTCAACAATGGGCTAACATCAAAATAAGATCAGATTATCCAGTCAAGTTTTGAGCATCTCCATGGATGTACATACAACAACCTCTCTGTGAAATTTGTTTCAGTGCTTAACCTTTCTCACCATGCAAATGTTTTCATCATATCTCATAAGATGATGAGGCTCTTGTTCCTTGGCTGTTGAGACTCTAACTCTGTGTAGTTCTAGGCAGCAATTATGCCTGTCCTTACGTGTCACTTTTCTGGCCAGTTCCCTCAGCCTTTTCTTGTACCTCCAGTGCTCCAGTCCCTTGGACTCACTCAGGTGTGATGCCATGTATGGGGGAACCCAAAACTGGACAGAGGACTGCAGGTGTGGTCTCACCAGCATCAAAGAGAGGAATCATCCCTCAAGCTGGGCTTTAGCTAATGCAGATTGATGAGGCTTTATGACTGGAAGGGTGCATTGCCAGGTCCATATGCCCTATAGTGCTGCTGGCATATTTGTTGACTTCAACCACGAGTATTTTGTGAGTGAAACTGTACTTTTGAATCTTATTCATTCTTATGGTGGATATTTTTCAGGTATTTTACTGAAATGTTTGCAGGTGTTTGCATTACCTCTCGTTCTCAGCTCATCAGAGACGTAACTAGAATTGAAATAGAACAGACTAGAATAAAAACCATACTGCACTTGTGCAAACCAGAACTTGAAGTCCAGCCTTGTAACTACAGTCAGAGCACACCCAGACTCCTGGCTCTGGTACTGACAACTTATCCATACACAACTTTGTATACTGCTCTTAAGCTTCCTTTATGCATCTTACAACTTCTTTGCCATGTATCCTCATAGCGCAGTGATCATAAAAGAAAACATGTAAAATAAAAAAAGTTCAAAAGTCACTCTTGCACTATGCATAAGTGTGTTTCAATTCTTATGCTTCAAAAATTGTGATGAATGAGATGGGTGTTGAGTTTGTCTTTTATTGTAGAATCTTTTCCTGGAGCCCATGCTTCGTGGATTGTCCTCAGTGTTTGCATGTCTTCCCATGTGCTTTATGTAGATTTCTGTTCAGCTCATCTAACTGGCTTGTAAATGCAGTCCTGTATTCTTTCAGAAAAGTTTGAATTTAAATTGTATATTTTATTTTTATAACTTTTCATTTCTACCCTTACTGATAACTGATATTAGCATGAGTCTGACCCTGTACTCCTGGGTAGAATACTAACTTTGGCTTTGGTTGGTATTGCAAAAGACTGAAAGATTAAACTGTATTTTAACAAATGCTTTAGTGCAAAATACCTATTATCATGTAGCTGGAGTTTCAGGTCTAGATGTGGTAGCTTCCATTTTTCCATTGCACGTAGTTGCTACTTCAGTCCCTTTTAAAGAAGCAGTTCACAGATTCACAGAACATCAGGAGTTGGAAGGGGCCTTGAAAGATCATCTAGTCCAACCCCCCTGAATTGGACTTACTTTATTCTTGGGGTAATAATGCTGCTATGGGAAGTGTAACTTTCAGATATTATTTTTATTTTGAAGTGCAACAAAAATGTAGTATTGATCTTCTCTTGCAAATCTGTATTTACTTGACCATATCCATAAAAGTCAATCTATATGTAATTTAAAAAAAACAAAGGGATCTTGTGCATATGTGCAGAATTTTAGAAACTAGGCTTGCAACCTGGAATCATATAGTTCACTCAAATATGACATAATCACTATTATTAAAATGGCTTTAATCATGCATGCAAACTGTCCTCTGGAGGTGAATGGAGTGAGTGGATCCAGTGTTCTATGCTTTTTTTCTGCAGAACCCAGTGCTCTGGGAGCATGAGGTGGTTATGATACAGTGTGATGGTTTCCGTTGCTGTTCTTGTACTGTCAGTGCTATGAGAAAGTAAAGCTTTAACAGCAAGAATGGAATCATAGAATCCTAGAATCTCCTGAGCTGGAAGGGACCCATCAGGACCATTGAGTCCAGCTCCTGGCTCCACACAGGACCAGCCCAGTCAGAGCAGGGGACTGAGCGCATCGTCCAGACGCTTCTTGACCTCAGTCCACTGGGTGCTGGGACCACTTCCCTGGGGAGCCTGTTCCAGTGCCTGACCCCTCCCAGTAAAGAACATCTTCCTGACATCCAACCTAAACCTCCCCTCTTGCAGCTTCATACCATTATATTCTATGATTCTCTGATAGTAACCTGATTGTACAAGATGGGAATCTAGGGTTTACTTTTGAATGTGGCTCAGGTGTGGGTAAGTTCCTATTTTTTTAGGAACTTGCTTGAGTTGACACAGTTGCAGCTGAGCCCAGGGTGCAGGATGGGATCCTAGGAACAACTCTCACTTATGAAAGGAGTAATTGTCCTCACTTGGATCTAGTTGTTTGGAGTAAGAGCAATATACAATGTTCTCACAGTTCTTGAAAATAGAAATATATGTCTTTGTTTTTAGCAACAAAATCTTAAAACTGCTCCAACCTAACTGTTGTAGATGGCCCATGCAATGTCTCCATGTTGTTGTCTGCTTGTAGGTAATTATTATTACACAGCTGACTCCCCAGCTGTAAAAGTAGGAAACCAGACCTTCAGCATAATTTCTTGTTTGGAGACATTCCTGGAATTTTTTCCCAAGGACATTCTCAAATATAAAATCCAAATTTATTCCCTTTAAGCTACAAAATAACAATTGACTGTTATAAAGTGTGTAAGATTTTTCTAGTACTCAGAATATATCCAGAGAACATACCTGAAGATATTAATCTTAATAAACTAATAAATAATAAAAAGAAGTAAAAAGAAGGGCCTTGATGTCATGTCAAACACCTTTTTCATGTTTCATCTGTTAGTTATTTTTAGAGGATGCTTAGTTTATTGAAATAGTTTAATAATGTTTCACTTGTCACTTATTTGAACTAACAGTGCAAGGTGTGCAAGGCCATTGATTTACCTACTCCCTAGGATGGAGCCTACAAGTGATAGTGGTTTGGTGTGCTGCCAGTAATGTGATTTCCCAGTATGACCATGTGCAGCCCCTCTGGGTACCCTAGATCAAGTAGATTGTTTCCAGATCAAGTCTATAAGCCTTTAGACTTTAAAATTATGTGTCCCTTAGCCTATGTATTGAGGAAGCTTTCCTGGGGAGATGACTCTTCAGGCAGCATTCTGGGCTTTCTATCTCCATCATAGGTTGGGAAAGTAATTTCCTTTTTGGCTTTTAATGAAGATTGGCTGGACTGTTTCCTTGGACCTGCTGCAGCATGGCTGTGAGCACCACTGCTGGTCGTGCCCCACAGCCTCCACTCAGTGTCCCTAACTGCTTATAGCCGGCCTTCTGTGCATATGGGAGCAAGCTTTTCCCATCAGCCTGTTCCATTCAGGGGATTGCTGGGTGGGAAGCTGCCTGTCCTCTTTTGGGTTCCTTTGCTTGGCAATGGTAGGGTTTGGCTTTGGGTGTTTTGTTATGGGTTGGGTGTGTTTCGTTTCGTTTTTTTTTTCTTTTAGGGGGTGGGGGAAGTTTGTTTGTGTGGTTTGGGTTTTTTGGGTAGTGGTTTTTCTTTTCTTAGTGTCCCAACTTTTGGTTCAAGATTTCTGCCTGTAATTTTGTTGATGCAAAATTTCATCTATTTGTGCTGACCAGCTCAGCTTGCTTCTCCACGTGATTAGAAAGAACAGTAGGACTGCTTTATTTTCACTACATTGATCTTGTGTCTACTGGAAACACACTGCATATGTAGAACCACTGTGAAAGAGGAAAGAGTGGGGATTTTATAGCCACCTTCCAGCTCAGCAAAACTTAAAATACAATTAGGAATGACAGTTATAATTGGATAAACAGAAAATAAAATTAAGGTAATCTGTTTTAAGTGCATGACATTCCTGTAATGAGTTGCTTCTTGGAATTTCAGAAACATATAATTACCAGACAAATTACATGCTATTTTTTTTTGTGTGAAGCTAATTAAGAGTTCTGGGTAATTGTGTTGGCAGAGGCATCAGAGCTATATGAAGTATGTAACTGGGATGAGATAAGGTTTGTGAATTCATCCTAAGAAAACAGATGCAAAAACTCTGGGAAGCATCTGTTTTTACTTAAGTGCCATTTATGATGGTCTGGCTTGTTCTCCATAGTCACATTGTCCTTGTAGTGAATAAGCTAACCACGTCCTTCGGTTAGTTTTGATCCTTCTCTCTCCTTTCTTCATCTGCTTTTTAACTATTGTCTGCAAGAAGGCTGAAATTTCCTATTGTGGAATCTAGTTTCTAGTGAAAGACACTGTGGCTGACTCCAACACTTAGCATGCAAAACATGAAGCTTTATCACCTGCCTGTAACATCAAACTGATAGAAAAGTTGTAAAAAGAAACATTTGCTTCCTTTTGCTCTTAGACAGCATTTCTTTCATCCATTCCATTCTGTATGCAGATCTCCTTCCACCAAACAGCTGCCCTCCTGTTATGTTGTCTTCATCTGCATCCCATCTCTTTGCTCTTCTACTTTATATTGGCAGTCCCACTAGTGTGAAAGTGTGGTGGTTTTTTTCTCCATTTATTACCATATTTCATTTCTGGCAGAAGCAACGTTGGCTAGGAGAAAATACACCTCTCAAAAGTATGTATCCCTAAATATTAGGAGTACTGGGTCTGTTAGAGGTGTACACAGAGCACAGATGATAGTTGTGCTAAAATAGAGTTTGAGACAAATAAATTCTCTGCAATCCCAACAAGAAGTAAAAACTGTTAGTATGTTAAGCCAGTCCAGTTTAATACAGAGAAGATAGAGAAAGGATGAGAAACTAAACCAGGTGAGTGAGAGTAACAGTGATGGAGAGCTGAAGTGATAGTAAAACTGCAGTAGAAATTGCTGATTAAAGTTACTTGTGAAGAAAGAAGTGTGAGGAAAACCAAAAATATTCAATACTTCAGTATCTATCTCAGTATCTCTTAAGTGTTCCTGTCCTTGGGATTTTGGGCAGTTCTTCTGTCCCAAGTGATTCCTTTTGCATTCATTGATCAGCTTTACATACTTATATAGGGTGACATTTGCTTTGTCTGGTGCAATGTGGGGAGCCTGGGCTGTAGTTAAATATCTGGAAGTTGCTGGGTTGGTGTCTGCATATTTGTCTTCTACTGTAATTTACAATTTCCCTACTGCTTTTATGTTTCCTTTCATATAACTTCTGGGACAGGGTGAGTCTGTAGGCTTTCCTAAATATATAGTTATATATATATATAAATATATAACTCACTTTTTACTTTGCTATGCACTTGGCTGACTGTCCATCATAGATGTCCTTTCACATAAAATATGTGAAGATTTAAAAATGATTTTCTGGTTTGTACTAATATATGTACTTTTTTCTGTGTATATTCACTCTTTACGGAGTTACCTACTACCTTGGATGTCTAGGAGCTGGCATTTAAAAATATATTTATGATTCCCTTTTTATAATTGATTTTTCAAATAACTTAATCTGAATTTGAGCTCTCCCATTAGGTGCTTCAGAGTACTCGGGGACAGGACAGATTGACAGTTAAAATATGTGAAAATAAATTGCTTTCTACAGCATTAGATGGCTCACTGATTCTGCAGTCTCCCCTGAATGAGTATGTGCTTTGCTGTTGCTTTGGAATCTTAGTCTGAGACTCGTTTTTATTAGCACTTATAACTTTAATTGTTATAAGAATAGCAGGACAAAGTTATGGATGGTGAATTACGCAGATGGTGATATTGTCTAGTGACTGGTTATAGCATGAGGCTGACAACGAGCAATGTCTTTGTAGAGACAGTACAGCACAGGAAAGTGTCAGGCAAGGGTAGTTTTGGCTCTTTGCAGGATAAGATCACTTAAAGAAGGAAAAATTCAGTTTTATGTGATCCCTGCCCCTCCCCCCCATCAGTTAATGTAGTCAAATTATCATCATAGCCATTTCCAGATATACTGATCCTGTAATTTTTCCAGTCCTAATGTCCTATGTCATGTTTCAGTCTTTCCTTTTCTAACATTTCTAGGGTACAGGCTTCTGGCTACAATCACTCTCACTGCCCTGTTGATGTTCCTTATTATCTGTCCAGATACTATCTGTCCAAAGAATAAGAACAACTCATGAGGAACTGACCGAAGACTGAAGCCTCCATTCCCTACTCCCCCCCCGCCTTCCCCCCGTGCCACCCTGGGGAGAAGAAAATAATGAATAAAGTTCAGTATGTGAAGAAGGGAGGGTTGGGGGGTGGTGTTTTAAGAGCTGTTTGTACTTCTCATTATCCAACTGTTTCTGTGTGTGTACAGGGCAGTGTCATAAATTAGATAATTTTATTTCTTCTGTGTTGAATCTGTTTTGTCCGTGATGCTGATTGCAGAATGTTCTCTCTCTGTCCTTATCTTGACTGCAAAGCCTCTCAATAGATATCTTCTCCCCTGTCCAGCTAAGAGGGGAGTGACAGAGTGACTTTGGCAGTCTGGCCTCCAGCCAGGGTCAAACCACCACACTGAGGTATTTCAAATAGTGAATAAGTGAAATGACACTAAATAACTAACTTAGGACAGGTGTAAACAATAAAAGATTTCATATTCTATGTATCCTGAACAGTGGTTCTGTAGCTACTCTAAATATTTTAAGATTCTCATTTTGTCATTAAAAAAACCATCTCATAGTCTTTAAATTTAAACAAAAATCTGGGAAGTTTATATAGGAGGCAACTGTCGCCTGCAGCACGTGTGACCTTAATGGTCACTGATGTGTCCTTGCTTAAGTTTTGTTTTTTTCTTCTATGTTTCCTTGTCTGAGATAACTGTTGGCATGAGAGCTGCTGATTTGTAATTTACCTTTATTACACTGAGGCAGGGATGTTAAAATAATGAATTATTTCATTCAGTAATAAAGTGTAATGGTCAAGCTCTGTAATCCTTATTCCAATCTAAGTCCTATTGATTTGTTAAACTGCAGTGGACACTTCCTGCTAGCAATGGAAAACCAGACAAAATAACAAAGAACTTTGCTAATTTCCCACTCTCTACTAATTTTTTTTTTTAATTTTTGTTTCTGGTTTTGGTTTTTTTTTTTTTGACAGATAAGCAAGTTATAGGCATGCAGAACCTGTTTTAAATTTAAACTTGTGGAGGTTTTGGTAGGTATAGACCAGGAGAAAGCTGAAAGCAATTCCCTAGGTCAGCAAAGGCATTTCTAAATATCGAGGAGCATAATTCAACTAGAAAAGATAGGATGCTTGCTTGCAGAATCCAGGTCATGTATGAGTCCCACAAGGGAGGCAAAAATCGTCCTTGTTTGGATCCTGTGGCATGATTGATTTCTTCCTGAAGTAAAGAACTAGAAGCAAGTGCAAAGCAAGCAAATACTTTAAATATTTAGCCCTTTAATGCCTACTTAAATGTTGCAGTGTAAAGAGGAGACCGAGGAAGGTTTTTTTGCCTTTCTAGTAAGGGGCTGAGTATGTGTCTTATGAAAAAGGTTAAAGATGCTGACATAGCCTCTTCATATCTGAGGTGGACAGTCCAAGGAACACGTGAGACTTAGGACATATTCTGCTTGGAAGAGCAATCTGTGTAGTTAAAGGACCAATTTGGTACGTTAAGGGCTGTAATGGTACTTGGGGTGCTCTCTTTCTAATGACTTTGTGGACTGCTGGTGAAATACCTTGTTGACAAGCTACCTGGTTTTACTTAAGTTAAAAATGCTGTTATTAAAATAGGTTTTCTGATTCAGCTCACATGGTGGTACATTTTCCTACTTAATAAGCTTTCTAGGCTTGTATTTAAAAAAAACCAACAAAACAAACCAATGACTTTCTCCCTCCCTTAGCTTCTTTTAAAATCAAGTATGTGTAATAAGCCTGACTCCCTATTGAGCTGGTTTAATCATTTGTTTTTCCATCTGCAGAGAGCCAGTTCCCCAAGTAACTTCAAAGAGCCTTGCCTGAGTAAAACTTCCAGCTTTGGAGCAATGAAGATTACAGAAATATGCTTATGCAATAGCTTGGAACCTCTGGCTATCTTGGCATGGAGGCTGCAGCTGAATATTTGCCTCTTATTCTGTCACTACAGACCTTAAATGTTTGTCACTGGGAGTGTTACTGCCACTGTGCTTTTGCCTTCCACGGTAACCCGGCGCAGCGCGATGTGTCACACGAGTGCGCAGACATGGCAGCTGTAGGCGCAAGGGGAGCGCTGGCTTTCTGGGTCTTGAGGTGATCTCAGATGTAACTTCATCAAGAAAACAACCCTAAACTTCAGGGCTGACATAAATTGTCTGTCGACAAGCCTGAAGAATTGCAGTGGCAAATGCAGGCTATTAGTTATATTTTAGTTTTAATCCAGCCTGATTTGTGCAGGCTTTAATCAAATGATGAAGAAGCTTCAAGTGAAATTGCTCCTGGGAGAGTGGTATCTTCCCTTCTTCATTTTTAAAATTTTCCATGTTGACATGTGTAATCTCTCAGCTTGCTAAAAATAAAAACAATCCCTTGCTCAATGCAGATAGATGTGCAGTAAATATTTTATATCTAATGGGCATGTCGTGTTTTTTAGTACACTAACAAATACAAAGTAGTTAATATTGCCACTAGGGCGTTGTGAGAATCTGCTTCATAAAACTGCAATATAAGTAATTGTCTTTATTTCTGTGTTCTTCCTAACTGGAGGCTGTGCCTTATTCATGGCATTCCAGTCCTGAGTTTGACATTATCCTATTTGAGAAATGCTGATTTTTTTGTTGTTGTTGTTTGTTTTGTTTTTGTTTTTCCTCTTCAGAAAGTAGAAACTCCCTTCTTTCAGTGTCTGGGATTTGTCCCAGATTAATTTCCTATGGAGAGAAGGGCTAGAGAGGGTCAGTACAATGGCTCTTCTGGATTATAATATCTGTCAGTAGAAATGCTCTGCTGTGATTTTTAACTAGCTATTTCGGGTCTTCAAATTTTGGCTTAATCGAATCCTTACCAGAAGGAAATCTAATTCTGGCATACTACTTCAATTGCACAGACCTTCATTTCTAACTAAGGATTGGAAGGATTAACCCAGATTTTAGCAGTTCTCTCCATGACCGGGGTGGATAGGATTAGAATCTCTGCTGCTCACTGTGGCTGTTTATTCCAGTTTTTGAATATTAATTGTGTCTGCTGACTGGGACTGGAAATTTTCACAGAATGAAAGTACAGCTAAAGGGCAGTATGTTGGATTTGCTGGGTTGCATTACATTTTAATTAAAAAACCCACCACGCTTTGCTTCTTACAGCACCAAAATATACAGTTTAGCATATTCTACATTAAGTTTGCAGTTTGCAGCATGAATCAGTTTATCAGCTTTGAGACACTGTAAAAGTAGGTATTTCTGTAAGAGTTAAAGGAGTAGAACAAAAACATCATTAAGTTTAATAGGACCAACTTGTAACATCTTGCTAAGACCTGGTTGCAGGCAACAGGCTTTTCTGGGCCAGAAGCTGGCCAAGGTATTCCTGTATTTATTTGTTAGTGTTGCTGCCATAAATCAGGACAATTTCAGTCCACTGTGCAGGAAATGGAGGAACATCTGGAATATTGTCTGCAATTAGTGTCACATTCTAAAAAGCCCTGGGTAATTTTGTAAAAGGTTTAGAAATTGGTTACTTTTCTAAGGCTGGGAAATAGAAAGGCTCACCTGCAGGAGGTGGGGCAGGCTGGTTCTGTTTAATCTTGTAAGGATGAGCCTGGGAGGGGAGTCAATAGTGAAGAAAAGTTGATTAAATGACATAAAGCGAGTTGATGGGAGGACTGGTGGATATCATTTGGGTGGGGACTCAGAAGGAGTGAATAATACTTAGGAGGAAAATTAAGAATTTTCAAAGGAAAATGATGTTCAGGAATGGCAAAAAGCCAGCTAGTGTTATGAAGGAAACTGGCTAATGAATGAAGAAGGCTGAGGACTTGCAGCATGAAGTTATTTCTAATTCTGCATTCTTCTTGACATTTATAAAAAGCTCGAGATAACCATACGATACTATAACATCGTCTCCAAATCTAGCCAGGCTTATATAAATCCCTTATATAAAGTGGGATGAGTAGAATCCTGATGTACAGCTGATCATAAAGTTAAGGCTTATCAGCCTTGGCAACACAGACTGGCTTTGGGATCCTCACAGAGACATAGTAAGCCATGTTCCAAGAATTTCTAAAGGTTCAGCTCCTAGAAAAGGCTATACTTTTTGTTTCCTGGAGAAATGTTAATTTTACCTTTTTATTTCAAGTGGGAGAATTTATGACTATTCTTTGGGTATTTCTGCCTTTTTACATTTTATTCTCCTGTGCCTCAGGCAGAGCAGAATTCACAAGGGAGATGTGATGAAGACATACTCTCCACTTGGAAAAACAGCTCTGTTTGTCACATGTCATCCTGTTTTATTAGGGGAAAAAGAGAACCTGATAACAGCTGTGGAGCTGCATGGTTGGAAGGTTACAGTGTTCCTGATGGTGAAAGCTTTGTGAGCCTGGCAGTCTGGTCTCACCATGATCCTCACACGACGCTGCCTGCATGGCAGACACGCTGTGCAGCGATTCACAGAACACAGTTGTGTGCAGGCTGGGTTGCTGTTGCAGCTGAACACCCTAAACAGTACATTTTTTAATGGCTGTGCTGGACATTCCTTGCCATTCTGTGGGTTGAAGACAGAAGTGGGACAAGCATGAAAAAAATCTGATGTTTTTCTTGATGGCGATGTGTTTGTAATTTCATAAAATTCAGATCCCTGTTGTGTCTTCTTCCAGTAGCTGAGTGTCCTTTCTCCTTGCAAAACCAAGCCATCAGTATCCTGTTTGCATGAAAATGTTTCACAGGATGCTTTTAATTTTGTTCTACTTGGTTCCTGTGTTATGCATGCATATGGAAACCAAGCATAAACTGTTCATGGGTTTTGTGTTTTTTCCAGATTGCTGGGTTTAATACTCTTATCCAATTGCTCCTGCCTATTATCAGTTGTTGTGACAATTTCTTCCAAAGATTGTAATTCTATGACATCCAAATACCAGAAAGAAAGATTTAAAAACCTCTTAATGCTTAAATAAGTTCTTTCAGGTTCAAGTCTGTGGTAGTATTTCTCTCTGAAAATAATCAGGAGTTCTAGACCAACCAGCTGCCTTTGGCACTGAGGACTGAGTTGCTAATACACTGACTCTCATTCCAAGGTTTGGTTTGGTTCAGGGAGCAAAATGCATTAGTTCCCGTGCCCTGGAGAAAGGGTTGAAACCCTTTGATGTATGTATGTTACATGTGTAGTGAATATAGAGGTAACGATAGTGGCATTGTGACCAGGTCAAGGAAATAGAAATTGCTCTGTAAGTACCACAATTTTTTTTATTTTTTTTAGCAAGGGACAAAAGTTAATGGAATAGTGTCTCTGGAGAGATGTGGGATGATTGTGTTTCTTCATATCTAGAGAAGTATATACTTTGTACACTTGCCTAAAATTTTTTAAAGGTAAGCATTTTTGTGGATTGTAGGCACTTTGGCATTTCATTTCAGGGTCATGATCTCAGTCCCTTGTCTGGTCACACTTTGTTGGCGTTTCTTCACTCCTGAGATTGCACTTGGAGCAAGCTGTTTCCCTCCAGGTGCACACCTGACCACAAAAGGTAGGACAGGGGACTCCAGGGGGTGCTCCTGCAGGTGATGTGTGTGTAGCAGCTCTGCCCCAGAGCACGAAGGGGAGCACAGCCCTAGACCTGGGAGCCAGCATCTCCCTGGGGCTCAAGAGCAGCCGTAGTGCAGGTGGTGACACTTTTACCTGTGTCTGACTTGTACTGTGAGAAAGAGCTTCAAAGACAGGCAGAGAATGAGAGCTAGAGATACTGATAAATATCCTTTTAAACCTTGAAACTCTCTCCTGCCTGTCTCCTCTGGGTTACTGTGGTTTTCTGTGCAGTTGTCCCGAGGAAATGATGACTTCAGGTGTCTGCTGACAGTTTGCAGAGACTTCAACTGTGTGGGGGGTCCTCAGAGACAACATACTTCATCTTACCTTGTTGAGCAATTGAAATGAGTGTTATATCACTGAGAATTTGATTTTATTATGGAATAGCTCTTAAAAAGGCTACAGAAGGTGATGCATTTCATAATTCATAATTTTTGTGCAGATTCATGCTGGGTAAGTAGGTATTCCTGGTACCCGAGAGAGGCCCTTCTACAAGTGCAAGACATGATATACATCTACAGCAGAACATTAGCAAAGGAAGACTATAACAATGTTAGTTATGCTGCATTATTTGTTTGACATTCTGTGTGACTGTGTTTAAAGAACTGAAGTGGTCTCTTTGCAGAAACAGCAAATTCTTCCTAAAATACTTTAATGAAATGGCCGAAGGCTTTACTGATAATTTACTGTATCTGGAGAGGAAGGTTCCAGGGATGTGCTAATGAAGGCTACATATGGGCTCCAACACATGAGTAGTACTGTTTGTAAGTAATGTTTTGCACCAAAAAAAGGCTGAACAGCAAATTGGATAAAATTCTCATTCAAAGTGACCAAGCCTGTTTCTTCCCTGCAGCAATTCAGACTCTTCCAGACTTCATTAATACTGGAAGTATCACAATCTGTTTATTCCTTACAGCTGCAGAAGCCAATTATTTTGTGATAAAGTGCTTATTAATGAAAATATGTGGCCATGTGGAAAGAAAAGGCCAGTACAGGTGTAAAAAAATACAAAAACAAAACAAAACAGTGGTTCAGGAGGTTGAAGGCATTCCCAGCTGTGCTTCTGTGAGAGAAGAACTAAAAAGCCAGAGCAGCATCCTTGTTTTTGGTGTTGTTCTGTTGTTTGTGTGACTATACTGGCTTTTTTGCCATGGGAGTGAAGTGAAAAGAAGGATGTGTCTCAGTTTGATAGAGCAGGTAAGTGCTCTGTCTGTACTCATTGAGTAAGGCTGTATGAAGTGCTAAGAAAAGTTAGTTTTGTGAATTCGTAGTCCAGGAGTTCCTTGTTCATGGATTTCTTCTTGAAGTACATGGCTTAATGTATGAGTTAGCCACCGACATCTCTTAGCTCTTCTGTTTTCACCAGCTGATCTAACAGAAGAGAGCACACGCAGAGTCATGAACCAAGCTTGGTTTCTGGCCCTGCCAAAACTCCTCCAACTGCTGTGTGCATCAATAAGCCAGTTCCTCTGAGCACCCAGGGCTTCATCTCTGAACTCTGCAGGGTTGTTGGTATCCTCCTGCTTGGGGCTTTTTTGTTACAACAGTTCCACCTCCTCACAAAAGCATCTGCTTCCTGAACTTGTGCTCACTTTTGTTTTATCTCACAAATATAGTTTTAATGGCATGGTAATAATTATCTGTGTAAAGTTACAGTTCCCCTGTTTCTTATAAATGCTCCAGCATTCTTGCTTTCATTTTTCTCTCCCCTTGTTTCCTTTGTCAGTTGAGGTTAAGGTTTTTGATTTTGAGATGACCACCACCTGCTTTCAGCTTTGCATTCCTCATATCAGTTGTGCCTTAATTGCCCTCTTCCCCCTCCTTGCTGCCACTGTCTCCATGTTCTAGACCTATTTCAGCTGCAGATACACAAGAGCTTTGGAAAGGTATTTTGAGTTTAAGTTGTCTTTTACATTCCTTTGCTCCTTTGCTGCATCTGATCTGCTCTGACTGGCACACAGAAGCCCTCAGGGTCTCAGCTGAGTTGCCTGTGGTCTGCTTCTGTTAAAAGTGAGAGTTGGCCTCCTGCCTCAGTTTCCTTGGAAGTGCCTTGGAATGGCAGCTGTGCTTGGTGTGCTATTTTGGACAGAAAATTTGCAGAATTCACTGTATGCTTTAACCAAAGTGAAGATCAGCATGCTGCAAAGAGAGCAAAACATAAAAAGCACCTAGAAAGTCAGCTAATGAACAGTCTACTCTTTGTTCAGTGGTACTTTGGAAGCAAGCACACACACATTCATAGTTTCTCATTTTATTTAAAGTGTTTATGCAAAATCAAACTCTGATGTTTAAACTTGATAGCTCCGAGTAAGCATTGAAGTTTGTAAGTACCTAAGTGCCCAAACAGGCATGTCACAAAATGTGTAATCCTCAAAGGACTTACCTACAATACAGAGGTGGATACTAGTGAGTAAATAAGTGTTGATCAGGTATGAACAGTTAATACATGATGCCTTCTGTGATGTCTTCTTTTAATGTGTTTATTTTCTGTTGCTTTTCTCTACGAGATGATGACCTAGTCCTGGTAAGTGATAACTTTGCTGCAGAAGTGGTGCTGCTATTGAGGAGGTATTTCTGTGAAGAGTCAGGAGTGACTCCTAGAGAAGGGGATGTGGGTCAGGTTCTTTTGCTTGTGGAAGTACAAAGAGCTCATAAGGTCAGCCTGAAAGTTTGAAGGAAGGTAAATCAGTTTTCCCAAACTTGATCCGTGGCTTGGGAATAGCAACCATTTTTACTTCATTGTTATTTCTGACTTGGACTGTTGAAGTGTGCTGCTTGTTCTGTGTGCTCTCTGCTCCTAGAGAAATTTCATTTGTGTTTGCAGTATTTTAGGTTGAAGTAATAGATGTTAGCAGACACAGGTTTGGAAGAATTGACTAGCCGAAGCATTATGGCAGTGAAGCAGAGAATCTTATTATTCATGCTGTCAGAAAAAGTAGTTTCTGCCAATTCACAGAATCACAGAATGTCTGTATGATCTTGGTTTTTTTTTTTTTTAGGAGAGGAAGGGGGAATCAATAACCCAAATTACTTTCCCACAGTGGCACTTCATGTTCTAACTTTTTCTGAAATTTTCTTTAAGTTAGTCTAGTGAGCACAGTCTCTTATTGACCTCACCAGATATATGAAAAGCTGTATTTTCCTCTGTCATTTAGAATACCTGCCATGTTAATTGAAATCCTGCTGATCTGTATCTCTTTGGGAACTGACTTGGTGAAGTTTTGAATGATGAACTCAGAACTGCCTGCTGCTGCAAAAAGAGCATCAGGTAAATAAGCTGGAAATCCCAACTGAGAACAAGTGCCCTAATAGGATACTGGGTCTGAATATTAATTTTACATTGCCAAGTATTCCCAGTAGATACTTAATCCACTAGCTGATTTTCAACTCTGCATAATCAGTATGGCAACAAGTACCTATGAAATAATGTAATTAAATGCTCCCCTTCTATAATGTATGATTGGGCCTTTCATGGTGCACATTGCTTTACCAGCTTATAGTCATGAGTGAAGACAAACAAGCCAACAAACTAAACTGTCTTTCTCCCTAGTGTAACAGCACTTAATGTGGTTCCATGTGCTTTGAGAACACAGAAGACCTGTGGCACACCTCTGAGGCACACCTTACTAGGGTACAGGTCAATTGAGATATATGCTGAAACATAGTGAACTATTACACCTATATTGATACTGTAAGCTATTAAGTGTTAGTATGCTTTTCTGTGAAAATATTCTTGATGTGAGGCTGTGAGTTAAAGTGTAGATATGCATGTCATGTTGTGAAGGTAGAGGAGCACTGGCAGCCTGGAGTGGCACTTCTTCATCTGAAGTATTTATTCCGTTTATGTTTGTGAGAGTATCTATGTCTGTGCCAGGGGCCAATGAAAGGCTAGAAATAAATCCCATCCCTGATCTTCAACTGTTTTTATTATTCCATAATACTAATTATTTACTGAATTGTTTAGGGCAAACTCATAACATTGTGTTACACAAGCTATCATTAATCAGAAGACTTCACATTAGTGCCATATAGAGGCTAATGCAGTACCACAACGTAAGGCTTTGCCTTACATCATTGCATCTCTTTCTGTCATTTACTTTTTGAGAAGGGTAAGCACTGGAGAACCTCTGGGCA
The DNA here is from genome assembly GCA_013399135.1 of Heliornis fulica. Taxonomy (NCBI): domain Eukaryota; kingdom Metazoa; phylum Chordata; class Aves; order Gruiformes; family Heliornithidae; genus Heliornis; species Heliornis fulica. Next base: position 511,840 of record VXBZ01007723.1, on the reverse strand, counting down.
AAATGCAGTGTGTGGGGGAAATCACTGTCCTTTGAAATCTGAAACAAAGCAAACAGCCTTGAAAGAAGGCTTCACAATCTGTGCTTGGCTTGATGCAACAGTGAATGTGTGCAAAATTAAAAAGCCCAGAGAGCTGTTTGTGAAGTGGCCATGTCTCAAGGAGAGACAATTTGTGTCCCATCTCTGAATAATACTAGAGTGTGTATGTAGAGGATGACAAAATTGTGAGTTTTTGCAATGTGTCAGTGTGAAAAATGTCTTCCAATTAGTATGCTATTGAATGAGATGGGTTTAATCAAAAAATAGGTGTTTTGATGCCTTTTTTTTTTGCCTGTTATATTTTTCCTTAAACTCAGTTGTCATTATTAATGATAATCTGTTCACTGTATCAAATCAAAGTTAAGTGGTAGCATTTGTAAGGCTATGGGAAAATATTTGGTCATGGGGGAAAAAATGGGCATGTGAGGTAATGTTGCAGAAGGGAAAACGCCACTGTCATATGCATAAGTTTCTGATTATCACATGGATAGATGCTATAATTACGAAGATAAATGTGTTTTGTATAGTTCACACTATGAAATCCAGTACTTACTGTGGCTACACAGTGTGTGAAAATGCATAATAACATAAGCAGTACTTCCCATTTTAAAGGTGTCTTCCTCTGTAGTGTGTGGTGATGGACTGCACTTACATAAAGGAACAACGAGCAACTTCTTCCAGAGAAGTTTCTGAACAGGGATCTCAACTGATCCCTCCTGTTTGTGTGCTTGTGGCAGGTAACTTAGGGCTTTACAGAAAATTGTACTTTCTGGAATACCTTTGAAGGGGAAATTACAATGAACTGGCCCAATCTTGGAATAGAGAATATTTTTTTTCTTAAAAGAAATAGGAACAATGCTGTGTTTAAAGATAACTGATGGCTTGCTGCTTTCAAACTGTGAATAATGTCAGGATCCCCATCTTGGCATGCACTACTGAGCTATTTTCAGAAAAGTGCAAATAATGCTATAACTCCCTCTGGCACATCAGGGGTGTAGGGGAGGTGTCTGGCAGCATTTCAGTAAAACAATTAGGTTCAGTGAAAAGGATTCCCTCTTGGCATGACTGTCAGTCAAAGTATAAATAGAGGGTGAGAACCTACTACCCAGCCTTGGTAGCTCCAGGACAGCAAGTTTCAAGCCCTTGCCAGTGACCACAGGTGATATATAACTCTTATCCCAACACTTTTGCATTTATAGCTTATGTATCGACAAGCTAGATTGAACACAATTGAAAATCCAACAAGTACTGTCTCTGGTGGGACTGGACCTCATATATTTAATTGTTCACAGTGTGTACAAGGTATGTATCTGTGGGAGGCAGCTGAGATGCATCTTTGGAAAGACTTCCAGAATGATTTGTTAAAAATAAGTTTTAGGAGAAGATCTGAAACAATAAACTCTATTTGGCTTTGCCTGTGCATTACAGCATGATGATTCATATGCTCTGCATGAGCTAGAAAGTAGCTGTACTTGACATTTGTCACTTGCACATTCATAGCTTATTGTAGGAAGTGTAATAAGTGTTAAAAACACACATAAACAGGTACTGGAATGCTTCCTTGAGTAGCTCTGCCCAGGAAAAACCAACTGGCCAGTGGCTGGTTTGTTTCAAGCCTTTATAATAAAGCTTTCTGTAAACAGTGAAATTGGCTTTCTTTAACTTTTATTTCTGGTGATCCAAATTGGTGATAAGTCAAACGTGCACATTAGAGTGACAGTAGTGGGGACAGTTCGTGGGTGATTGCTGCCTTGTAGCAGAGTCCTGGCCACAGAACTCGCCTCGAGGCACAGCTGTGCACAGCCTGCTGCTCTGCACTCAGATGGGTAACTTGAAATCTGGGAACTTCCACTGCTTAATTATTTAAAATGTATTACAAAAAAGTGGGGATCATTGCATTTGTACTTTGACTTGTAAAATATAACATGTGAGACCATCCTCCTCTTGTTTTGTGTGTGTGAGATTGCTTCTCAGGATGGATGGAAGAGGGCATGAAAACCTGGATGACTTTTTCTCCTTTTCATATTAGAGTGACTTTCCTTAAAGTACTTTTGCATTTCTTGTTGCAGCATTAGAAGTTTTCATTTCCCCTGCAACATGGAGAGCCTTGGGGCTCTGCACTTCACCAGATTCCTCTGTCTTGGTGCTCCAAAGTAGTGAAAATTCATTTTCACATATTTCCTTGTGGTAGGATTCCACTTTTATCTCTGGCTCCAGTATTTTTGTTTGATCTAATTTCTCCTAGTTAGGCCAGGCTGCATCTGAGGATGTTACTTGGGCAAGGGGCTGCACTTCATTATCTCCTTGTAGTCTCCTGCAACTGACTCTCATAACATTGGGGTTTTGCCCTCCTGTTACCTACCTCCTCCCAGGAGATTGCAGCGACAGCTCCCCTGGATGTAGATCTTCTGCAGCAACATCTCCAGGATTCAAGCTGGCCTTCATGACTGTGTAAATAATTGATTAAAGCTTCAGGGTACCGAATCCAGAATACAGCATGCTGTTTCATTCCAGGCAGTTACCCATGACTTGTAGAATATTTAGCTGATGGCTTGAAGACAGGTTTTTTTTTTAAAAGCTCTTGTGTCCTTTAGATCACTGCTACAGATTACGGACTGATCACTCTAAGTGTGCTGTATTCAAGGGTTTTACATCGTGGTGAGTACAGGGAAGACATGCAACCATCAGAAAACTTTGCCTTGTAGCATTTTCTGGTGGTTTTTGTTTGTTTGTTTTAAATTCGAGAAGCCCATTTTGGAGCAAATGGCTCTTGGAAAAATTTCTTTTTGTCACATTTAAAGTACACAAATAATTGAAATAGAAATCTGGGCTTTGGAAAAATAACATTAGGAATAACTGTTATGGATCAATTTTAGGCTTATTTTAAATAGGAGTTTTCAATTTGAAAATGGATATGATTTCATACTCAATGTCATAACTTCATGCTTTACCTCACATGAACTATTTTGGAATGAATAAATCCCATATATTTGATGTTTTTCATACCTTTGGTTCTCTTTCTGCCATAATTATTTATTTTCATACACAACTGTACCAGTGAGGAAATAATGAGTAAAACTGGAGGCTGCAAGAGTCATCTGTGAGATGGCTTAAGCTGTGGGATAAGCATGATAGTTGGGTACATTTGCTGGAATGATCAGTAGTGACTGGAAGTTACTATTTAGAAATGAGAACTGCACTTCCTAAGGATCCCTCTGAGATCAGCAGTTTTGATTAACTGATCTCCTGAATATTCAGGAAGGTATTACTGTATCATTTTACATCTGCTTGATATATTTAAAGATAGCTTTGTCTGTATGATGCTAGCCATAAAACTCCTTGCAAAAACTAAAATCTGGGACTTGGGTTCAATATTTTGCATAAGATGAAGAATGCTTCATGCAGAAGAGTTCCCTTTGTGCTGTCTGTTTTCCATCTTCATACACTGAAGGTGAACAGATGAAATCCCCTGGTTTATTACAGTGAGGACCTATCTTACACCTTGTACAATTAATTCTTTCACAAATTGCTCGAGAGCTTGCAGGTGTCTGAACATGATCTCACAGGAGTGCCACTTCTGTGGCTCCTGCTTCCAAAGATGATGAGTTAGCAGCCATCATTTCTCTGCTGTAGCTTCATTTGTTGTCTGTATGAGATTTTCATCTGCAAACTTCAGGGACTGTCAGAGCTGCTTGTCTCATGGAAAAAATAAAGTTCTATCCAGTGGAAACATCTGAATTAGTCTGTGTGAAGTTGTTCCTACTGCAACCATAGCTGCTCTGTCCAGTTAGAATCCACTGTGTAATGTTTCTTTGCAGTTGGTCTGATATGTGGGTCTCATGTCCTTGTGTATAAGGACCAGAAGGACTGTGTTCAGGTGTGGGACCTGTACTGGTACTGGGCACAGACACCAGGCTTCAGTGTTGAGTGGACTGACTCCACTACTGGAGTCTTAAAGATAGTAGCCCAAGAGTTTGTTTTGGGGTGGGAAGTCAGTCCCCATCCGTGGAGTTAAAGGGGAAACTGTTGTTGATCTGTATCTGTATCAACTGCACGTACCAGCTCTTGACAGTCTCCTGGTTGTTTCTACAGTTATGTGATTCATAACCTCCTCAGGTCTGTCCCCACTGGATTAGGAATTCTCTTGTGTGGGAGTGTGCAGAATAACCTTGGGAGGAATTGGAGAGGTTTTTCATTCTGTCTGTCGTGAGGAATGCAGTAAAAGGGCTTGTAATAGCACTTATGACTGCTGGTTTTCTCTGCAACTTATGGCCAGCAGAGCGCCCTTGTGTTGGAGAGGGCAGGCTGTGGGCTGTGAAATGACAGTGCACTCCCTTGTACATCGATTGTTCTAGGTCAGCATTGGTGTGCATTGGATTTCAGCATCTGTGAATGTCAGTCTGCAACTTCATTAATGTTTAGGTTTATTTTTAGTTTTTCTAGTTGAGTAAACCTAGAGTTTGTGGAGGTGCTAGACTTTGAATGCCCAGGAGACAGAATTTCAGCAGTTGCAATCATGCCTCACGAAAGAAGTAAATCTTCCTTAGCAGAGTGTATCAAATGTTTCTGCTCAGAATTTGTTGCTGATGAATATCCCTTTGTCCTAAGATCATGAACACAATTCCTGCAGACTGTCACAGCATACCTCTCGTTGCAGAGTACCTGTGGATGTCCCACAGATGGTTTCTGAAATAAGGAGCTACTGAATGATGCCTGAATGTACAGGGTTCTGGTCGAGAAGGGGTTAATTAACTGAGTGTGTATTCCTAATGAAGGACAACTGTGTCCATCTGAATGTAAATCACCTGTACCATGAATCTAAGCTGGGTCATACATGATTCTGCAGTATTATTTCAGTATTTTCTACCACATCTGCTTGGTCACGCAGTCCATTCTTGAAAACCTGAAGAGAGCTGTGGGGAGTTTGAGTTAGTTTCTTTCTGCAAGGTGTTTTTGTGCAGACAGAAACCTGCCTGGTGACAGCCCCACATCCCTCGTGTTCCTCTGTGCTGGCTAGCAGCGAGCTCAGGTAGAGAATGCACTGTAAGGGCCAGAGAACCAGGGTGCTGGGGTGGGATAGGGAGGAGAAAGCCCCATTGTAAGGCTTTGGGGAAGGTTGCAGGGACTGCTGATAGTTGGGACTGAGACTCCTTTGGAGAGACAAAGGAAATGGTTAGGCTTGCTGTGTATGAGGAGAGGAGAACTTTTTGAGACAGCGCACATATGTACATATATGATGAAGGGAATGAGATGAGTAAGGAGGAGAGGAATTAAATTGTTTAAAAAAGAAAAGTTCTTGGACTACTGAACAAAAAGGTTCCTTCTGCCCTCCTCCTCCTCCTTTCTTCATTCACATCCCTTGCAGTCTTTTTTTCCCTAGCTCCATCAGTAGCGCTTCTCCTCCGTGTGCCCCTTTTCCCACGAGAGGAGGGCGAGCAGCTTGCTGTTGCGGGTGGAGAGCGTCTGCGAATAACTTCTAGTCATGTTCCATTCTGAAAAATCAATACAGCTGGGAGATTTCAGTCTGAGGCAGTATGCTTGTTTTCATCCTCAGCTCACACGAAACCTAAAATTTATGTGCATATTTCTCTCAGAAGCTCCCATCTGTTACCTTAGAGTGAATTTTCATATGTATAAATAAACATAATTTGCTGTTGAGAGAACAATTATCTATAGGCTCTGTAGGTATTTCAAGGATTGTCTTCTGCATTAATGTGATGAAATAAAGACTGTCCAAAAATTAGTATTAATGCAACTCTTGGGATCAAGGATCAACTTTGAGCATTTCCCTTTAGAGGTTTGTTTTCACCTTTCACAGAAAAGTTTGATTAAGCCTGTTAAAATGGCAAAAAATTCCCAAACAACAAGAACTTGAAAAACTTTCAAAAATTAAATATTTACTGCTTAAATGGTGTATATAACTACCTATAGTTTCCAGAAGTGGATAAATTGCAGATTTGTAGTCCGGTATAAAAAAATAGGTTACACCTTGTTTTGAGTGTAAATTATTAGAATTTCTCAAGTACCTCATTGTAAACTTCATTGCTGTCATTTCTGTACCAGAAGGCAAATGGAACAAGTTTGATTCAATTCAACTGAGCTGTTTATGAAATGGATCACTGGAGATGTTTTATTTTGCAGCTGAAATGAAGAATTCTACTTTTAAGAACACCTTAGTAACTTGCTTTTGCTGAGAGATTGGAACCAGTGCAAATTCGTCTTTGTCTAGTAACCTAGTTCTTATACCTCCTATGTGGCCACACAAATATATAGATACTTATTCCATTACTACAGTTGTGCTTTTCTTTTGCAATTTAGGTTCTAAGTGAAGAGGGTCCATTAATTTAAAAGACCAACAATGCAATTTCTCATGAAATTTTCAAATTTTACTAACTAGAAGTTACCTCCCTCCAGTTATTCTCCTCTTCCAAAGCTTTCCTGCAGTTTCTTAAAAGATTTGCACAAGAGTCTTCTGTTAAGTCTCCTGACTTTTGAGCAATAACCAGAGGCAGGTGACACCTGGCATGCAGGAAAGTGAATCTGGAACTAACTCTTGTGTTTCAGAAATGGGCATCAACTCCAGGTGGGGGGTCGATGGGTGTGTGGAGATATCTCCAGTGCTGTTATGCTTTCTCTAAGTAAATAGTCATAGACTAGAGAGTTGGAGCCTTCTGGGAGAGAAGAAGCCTTGAGTTGTAAGTGGAAGATGTTGCCTAGGATCAGGTAGGAACTGAATCCTGGTAGGACAAAGAAAGCATGTGTAATTCAAGGAATTCTATCCGAGCTGAAGAAACAGCTATGGAAAGGCATCAGTAAATCACCTTCTCTGGTAAACAGTTTCACTGGGCTGTTCCTACCATCAGATATGTGTTCCACAGCACTGAAGGGTTATGGACTAATAGTCCTCAAAGTCTCTTCTGTTTCATTGGGATGGCTAAAAGAAGTCCTGTCTACAAAAATATTATGGTCTTCTCTGTATTACTTTTAACAGCAGCAGGTAGTATTTTTTCAAGTAATGTTATGGTAAAGAGGACTCACTGTTCTACTACTGACTTCAGCTGTGCTTGACAAACTTGTAACTGAACCAGCTGTAATCAGGTGATGTCCCACAGCCTGTGCTACAAACACCTGGGCCCATCTGAATTAGACACTAGTTAATTTTGAAAATTTACTGGGATTGAGGAAAAAATGGCCCATTTTGCATGAGAGAAGAAGTAATGAAAATTAATGTGCAGTGAATTTGTCAAAAAGTATTAATAGGGAAAGAGTGTGTGTGTTGGGAAGCAATTAAACCTGAGCTGCTGAAGGAAGTTCACTGTACTGAGCGAGACTGCCTGCCAAATATGCTTATGCACACAAAATGTATATGGTACAGAAACATTTCATGTCATAACAATGACCTTGAGTGATATTTTAAGAGGGAGTTTAATGATAAAACTCATTAGTTTGTGCAAGTTACTCCTGCAAGTTTTGTAGAGAACTAACAGGGAAGCAACACGACCGGGTTGAAAACGTCCCTTTCCAATAACATCAGTGAACACACGTAGGGTCTTGTTGTGTAATGAGTGATCTAGATTGAAGCTGCTGACATTCAAATAAATGCACCCAGGGAGAAAATCCCAACAGTTCTCTTACTGGTTCTTCTCACACTTCTGTAATGTATTTTACACCTTCTTGAACAGATGAATTTGAGCTTACTTAGAGTGTTTTCTTTACTCTATAAAGGAGTGTGAAGCAGCCTTCGGTAGAGAAATAGGCCAGAGTCACTGGAGGTTCTTCAACACGTTCTCACAATCTTCTAAATTTTCATGACTCTACAACAAGAATTCTCATCTGAGGCCTATTTTAATGAATATGAGTTATGCATTTAAATTTTAAGTAATGGTTGCTTGTAAAAGACACAAGCAACTTCATAAATATAGCAAAGTGTTATTTAAACATCCATCAAATTTCCACCTGGTCCTGGCTATTTTCACAATGTAGGTAGGAAAAAAAGATATGAAGACTCAGCCTTGAGGCTGCTACATAGGTACTGAACCCATGGCTACTCTGATAATTTGTTCCTTAATCCTCTACAGTTATTTGAAGGATTCTGCAGTATTAGATGGATGCTAGTCAATGACAAAATGGTCAGGAAGGAAAGCACTACCTGATATCTCAAGGGAAATTTTAAATTAATTTTAATTCTAGACTTTGAGATAATTATTTGGATGGGAAAAAGATGTAAATAGTTCATATATAATTTTTATAGAGGTCCTTGAGTAGCATTTTTTTATTATTATTTCCTAAAATTAGTCAGGAAAATCAGTCACAAAATTTTTATCCAAATTTGTATTTAGTGGAAAATTTCCTGATCTGTGGAAGACAGCATGGGGCTTCTATGCTCGTGCAATGACCGAGGACAAAGAAGGGCAGGCAAGGTAGGACTCATGTCTTTGTAGAAAAGGAGTTTATGAAACTCTATCTATGAAATTAATTTACATCTTGCCTGTAAATAAAACCTGGATTTTTCCAATGAAGTGGGATTTTTTTGTGTTTGTTTGTTTCTTTCTGTCTGCTCTCTACTTTTGAATGAGACATAACTCAACCATTAATCCAAATTTTATCTAAAGATAAAAGAGTGGGGGAATAATTTGAGCAGTGCAAGGGAAATTATTTATTTTCCTATTAGATCTGCTGCTAACAGTAATTAATTTTATTAGATCACCTCAACTAGTGTGCATAAAGATCTCATTCCTATCTACAAGCCTCATCAGTAATACTTAACTGAATCTGTAGAACTTGGTTTAGTCAGATAAGTAGAGATGCTGTACAGGGACTGAAATTTGCTGGATCCTGCATTTGTGGATAAAAATATATTTGGGAATGTGGTGAATAATTTCTCCTCCTCCTGTGTTATTCTAAGGAACCTGGCTGCATCCAGAGAAAATGAATATCCCAGCTTTTTGATGTTTGAAATATCAGCCATATTTCTGATAAATCTCATAGGAAGAAAGGACTTTTTCAGGCTTCTTGGAAGCTTTTCTTTTCCTTCTGTGTTGCAATACATGCTTGAAATCTCTTCTGGTCTTCGTCCCCTAGACTGGCTTTGTGCTTGCCAATTCACATATCCACACAGTGAGGGAAAGAGATCTTGAAATCAAGTAAGCCTTCAGGACTATGAAATGAGGATGGAATTCATAGAGTATTTTCAGTTCTTTTAGTTTGTTTACTAGTGCTCCAATTAATAATTCCTGCTTTTGAAACAGGTATTGAGGAGTAGTAGGAGGTCATTTTGTGGACCTAAGTCAGACTTTGTGCAGTGTCCATGTAGGAGATGTCACTACTTAAACTAGTTGTTTAAAATGGTGATGTAAATACCCTTTTCTCCTGACCCATTTTACTAGAAAATGTGCATTTTGTTTCTATTTTGTATTATGAGTTTAACATTTAATTCTGTAACTGCATTTAAATGCAAACCATTTCCTTTCAAATTTGAGTCCTTAAATGATGTTTTTCCAATTCAAATATCATGGTAAAATATATCCCCTCAGAGGCTTGGTACAGTGTGAAAATGTGTGAATAATGGCTGCATGTGCACTGTACATCTTCCTGCCAGATGGTACTGCTCAAATCTATGTGTGTTGTGTAATCGCTTTAGAAGAGGCTGAACAAATTTGGTTAATTTTATAATTTCTTCTGTTAATGTTAAAGGATTTTTCCTGTGATGTCTGATATTAATTTCATGTCCAGTTTTGCCACAGCGCTAATCTAGGCCACAGAAACCTGAGTTAAAAGAAAAGTCAATATTGCATCTGCTATCAGTTGGAGGGCAGAAGCTTTTGATTGTTGCAGATCTAATTTAGCTATTGATTTTGGGAAATCAGCAAAACAAGACTTTTTTTACCTACAGTTCTCATGAGACCATGGCTTAGTATGGGCTGTGATTTTGGTTGGTTATTTTTTGAACTCTTGGAAATCTTCTTTTGCTTACTGCTTGCTTCCCTTACCCCCAGCCCTCACATTTCTGTGAGGACACCTATTGAGTGTCCAAGCTGGGGCTGTGCAGACCAGTAGTTACAGCACAGATTGTAGCTGCTTGTAGTGCACGTACTTCTAGTGTGTCAGAAATTACTGTGGAAATTGAGTGATGGTGGTGTTGGTTTAGGATGCTATCTTAATGAAACATATACTCATTAAAGTGTGCTAATTGTAAAGAACAACCAGTAAAGCTGTCTGAGAAAAGATATTTATGAAAGTGTGCTGGCTGAGTCATTTTGTACAAGCAGATGTCTTCACTGTTTAAAATGAAGGTCAGTTGTAAAATATCATTTAATAGGGACAGGAATTATCAGATGTCTGTCAAACTTGACCCTGGACAGAATTCAGTATATGACTGACAGTCTATTTGAAAGTATATCTATGCTTGTTTTCAGCTTATGTACAGTTTATTTTGGAGGAGGAAGGAAGCAAACCTGAAAGGTTTAAGATGCAAGCAAAGCCTTTGTGTCTTCATTTTCTCTGCAGCTCTATATGCTGTCTTCTGAGGGAGTAAATAGAATAACATCTTACTTCATCACCTATTTCTGTCCCGCTTAGAACTCAAATTTGGTTTTGTCAAGAACCTTCTTAAGCGTACTGAAACACTGACTTTGGGTGAAAACTCTTTGCCTTTTACTTGTGTTTCACGTTGTTGTGCAAAGATTTTTTTTAAAGTTAAAGCTTTGTATTTGATATATCTGCCTGTCACTGAACTCATAATGCAGTTTGGTTTTGCTTTTATCTACATTCCTGTGTCTCTGTCACCACTTGTCTAAGACTGAGACAGAACTGAAATTATCTTCTTAAAATTTAAATAGGAAATTCTCATATTTGAGTATTAGATAGTGTCCAGCTGGTTTGAAATCTGTGTGTAATAGCACAGCACATCTCTAGTCTCACTGTCCTGTAATTCTGCCCACTGCTGAGTACTCTGAGAAGCTGACAACCTCTTTTTAGATTTCTACTCAGATGAGAAAGGAATGTTTTGCTTGGTCTGGAAGAACTTTGCACTGTAACCATGAATTCATGATCAACTATGAGTTTTTTTCCAAGTGGGCTGTGACTTACAGTCTAAGAACCTCTTTGCAAGGTTAGTTCTTTACATTTACATTTATTAGTTTTTTATCAGGAAATTTCCTCTGCTGTTTAAAAACTATACTTGGTTTCCATCTCAAGAAGTTTGAAAAAAATCCCTCTCATAATCTGTGGAAATACATTAAAGATTGCTTGGTGAACACAACATTTCTTTTAGAAGGATTGATGTTGAACCTCTTTATTTTCATGGTTAGACAACTTCTGTTGTTTTTTGAAAATAAATATATTCAGGGTTACATCATATACTCTGTGACTGTATAAGCAGCATTCTTAAATTTAGACAGCCATTTTCTAGTCTTCCTCTGTCATCCCTTTCACACAGTAGACAAGAGTCTTTCTGTCAGTCTTCACTTTACTGGGGAAGCCAGGATGTGTGATGGGTTCTTGATTTACCGTGTTTTTCCTATACCTTTCTCCATATGTGTGCAGTTTTGAGTATCTTTCCTGAATGTGGGGAAAAAGAATTGTACAAAATAGAATTTCAGATGTCAGTACACAAGTGCTGTCAACTAGCACTCGTATTTCTGTAGCTGTGCTGCAGATGTGGACCATTGCATCCCTAGATGAACTTCTCCTTATCGGGACCACATTATGTTATGGATATGAGGTATCTTAACATTGTTTACCTTGTGGCCCGGTTTCTGCTAAGACACAGGTCATTTTCTTCCTAGTCACAGGTATAGTGCTATGTTTCAGATTTGGGATGAGAATGGTGTTGGTAACACACTGCTGATTTGGTTTTTGTTAGGCAAGGTTTAGCCCCAAGTCAAGGGCTTTACAGCTTCTAATGCTGCCCTGTCAGCGAGGAGCCTGGGGTGCACAAGAAGCTGGGAGGTGATATGGCCAGGATCCACACTGTCCAGGGACATATTCTGTACTAAATGACGTTATGCTTTGTATATAAACTTGGGGAAGGTGGCCAGGGAGTGAGCTGCTTGGGGGTGGGATTGGCATCAATCATCTGGTGGCAGTCAGCTGCATTGTGCATCACTTGTTTTGTGTATTCTATTATTTATAATGATAATTTCATATTCATATTCTGTCCTATTAAACTGTCTTTTCTCAATATACATTATTTACTTTTTTTTTTTTTTTTTTTTACTTCTCCTTCCCATCCCACAAGGGTGGAGGGGGGGAGTGTCCAAGCAAATCTATGGTGCTTAGCTGCTGACTGGGGTTAAACCATGATGCTTGGCTACAAAGAAAAATATATGGTTTTTATTTCTGCAATAAACATTATTTATCAAGAGTAGCTTTTTACCACTTAAAAAGTGTGATGTTTTTCAAGGTTAGGTAGTGTTGAATGTACAATTCTCCTTTGAATTCAACATATTCTACAGGAAAATGCTCATTCTAAGACGCTACAATTTCTTTTATATGCAGGTAGCCAAGTGGGAGTCTTAATTCTACTTCAGATTGTCCTCCTCCTTCTTTATATTTACCACACAGTTCCCATCTTTAATTTGAAAAACCTTGTGTATTACTTTTTAGAGCATTTAGAATGGTATCCAGAAGACTCAGGGTTTAAGGTTAAGGTAGCTTCCTTTTCCCAGATAAAATACTGTAATGTCATGGTACCATCCTGGTTCTAGCTGAACAGCTGGAATAAGATGGCTCTTTAAAAGCACTAAATGGTTTAAGAGCAATGCAGAATTTATCTGTGTGTTGTTACGACTCCTGAGAGGTTTCTCAGACATGCTCGTTCCCATGAGATCGGTCGGGTTGCGCAGAGGGGATTGGTCAGAGCTATGAAATGGGCAGGATTGTTTCTGTCATCACTTTTCTACGTGATGGAGGTAAGTTCATGCTGTTAAATAACTAGGTGAGATGTGTCAGAAAGAATGGACTCTTTTGTTCACTGAAGAAAGAAAAACTATTGTAAAGCTGTTTAGAAATAATTTAAAATTTATCCGGATTAGAGTGTCGTACACTTATCAGAGGGTGCTCTGAAGTAAAATGTAACTGTTTAAAAGGGAATCATGCTGACCCTTTGGATTCCAGAATAATGACATAAAATGATAACTACTGCTGAAACAGACAAAATATGAATTTCTTTAAAAGCACCATGGTGACAGCACTGATTACAGCCACCACTTTACTGCAACTAATTTTATGACTTTTTAATATAACAATATCTTCTTTTGCAAGATTTCCTGGAGAAATCCTGAGATTTCAAAAGCAAATTAAACCTCTAGTACAATGTAAAGGTTAAAAGGAAGAAAGAATAAAAAATGGATGTAGCTGCTCTAATGAGCTAGCATTTGTATTCTTTTAGAGACAAGATCTATGAAATGAAAAAAATCATTAACACCAAATTAACCTTTATGTTAATAAGTATCTCTTGTGGTCAAACTCTGTCTTTGGCTGTCAAAATTCCTCTAATGACTGTTTACCAAGAATTCTCTAAGTGCCAAGACCAGCTTTCCTTGGTCTTTCCTGTACTCTACCAGTTGCATAACAACTGAAATTACACCTGTCATTCAATTTGTCTGTATTTTGGTAATTGCACAGCTTGCTGAACTTTGTTCTGAATCTGTAATTAGCTATTTCTAGCAAAAAAATTAGTTACTATTCTAGTCTACTCAAGATTTGCAATGGGCTAAATTTGGATCTTCCTGGAGTCAGTATGTCTGTCTGTGTTTTAGCCTCATTTATAACTTCATGGCAGACTGATCTTTGCTTTGTACTTCATGGCCCATTGTACTTCTGTAAGGTTAAATGTTGCCTACTTTGTATAACTGCTTTATAGATCTAAAATAATACATTTGTTTGACTAATGGTTAGCTTTTTAAAAAGATTCAGACATACTCTTTCCTATACTTACAGCACATGGGGTTCAGACTAAAATGTTGACAATTATATTGAATTTAGTAAATCTAGCAATGAAACCAAAGTATAATTGATGTGTTGGCAATGTAGCCAGACTGTCTAGGATACAGAGAGATTTAGAGAGAATAGCAGGACCTTGGGGGGAGAAGACTGTGCTATAACTTCTAAGCTTTCAGATACAAGATTTATACTGTCACTTTTTTCGTTTTTCAGTAGAGGGATAAAGGAATGGTGTTTTGTTAGTAGAAGCAGAGGTGGTGGGTTTAGAGGAGATACTTTACAACTCCACAGGAAGGGTGGGTTCTGGTAGTAACAATACCACACGGCATCCGTGGCCTTGGACTTTTGTTTATACCTACATTTCCTACCTGTAAAACAGATGTTGAGATAGGATAACAGTTTTAATGAACTTTCTTTTTGACAGTGTATGATATTGTTAATTTTGCACCTTGCCTGCTCAAAATTTTGTGGTGGATTGTTATTCTATAGATCAGAACCATAATGGAATATTATCCTTTAGAATACTGCAAAATCCCCTTGTTAGTACAGAGGGTACTGTAGTGCAATCTAGCAGCAATAGAAGTTGAAGTCCTAAGGACAGTCATGCCCTAGGAATGTGACAGTCTCCTCAAGAAAGTATTCACCAATTTAGTTCCTTGAAGATGTGCACTGTTTTGATGAGCTCCTGTTCACAAGTTGAAGAATGTCTTGAAGTAGTAGAAGAAAGGGCTTGGCACCATTTGTTCTTTCTTCCAGACAGAACCAGTGACAATATAGGTTACATCTGTTTGACAAGTGATACTGACTAGTGATGACTTTTTGAAGTCTAGCACATGTGTCAAAGCAAGGTGGTGAAGTACTGAACAAGGCCAAACCATTTAAAGACTTTGGTGTAACCTGGAGCAAGTCCTGGAATAGTTTGCTTCTTGGCCTGCGATAGATGTGTTGTGCATATCTGGTCTAAATCAGCATTACCAAAGCATAAGAGAGCACCAAGAATAAAAAGAAGTGAAAAATTTGCCTCTGTGAAAGGCCACAGGCACAGCATTTTTGACAGAAAAGCAGGTAGGGCAGCATGGGGTGGGAGTGCAGGTCCTGCTGTGTGCGGTGCAGAGAGGCAGGTGGCTCTGAAGAGCTTCTCCCCTTCCCCTGCTGCAGGGTGATGGATGTGTGTGGCTCCTGAATGCTGGGCACACTGCAGTCCCCAGCACAGTGCTGGACCTGCTTACAAGGAACCTGGGATACAGGCAGAATGGAGTGTTGTTGGAGAGAGTGTGTATATAAAAATATATGTATACACACACGCACACGCGTCGTGACTTCATGACATCAAGCAGTGTGACCGTTTCCTTTGGAAGTTCCCACTGTAACTGCCAGGGGGAATATCCAAATCAACCTGAGGCAGAAAAGCCGAGAGCAGTGAGTTTCCAGCTCAGTGGAGCATATTTCACCTCTTCCTCAAGGGGAAATGTAAAACATTTCCTTATAATTCAGGTGTGTAAATGAGAAGCACTCTGGGGCATTACAACAGACTCTCATGGCTGCAGCTTACAGAATTGTTTTTTCAATAGTGGCATTTATTTGGTGGTCACTCTTATAAAAATCATTCAGCTGTTTTGGATCATTTGGAGCTGACTTAGAAGCCAAATAAGAAAATTAGGTTATAGCATATTCATTTGCATTGCAGGAGCATAACCATTGACATATAAAAGGTATTTTTGGGAAAGATTATCCCATTTTTTGAATGTACCAGCTTTTTCTTCAGACCTCTGCACTGCTCAGTTAAATTAATGAAGATCTCTAATGAAAAAAATTGCTGTTGTTGCTTACATTTATAAAAAGTACTGTAAGGTATATAATATGTGAGTTTTGATCCAAGCTGAAATGACAGCACTGTCCTACCCTTTTATTCATTAGATACTTTGAGAAAATAGCCTCTGACATATACACCTCAGAACAAATGCATTTTACCAGATTATTGACAGACTACCAGCCCTGGATAAATCAGTATGTTCTGCAGTTCAGCTGCTAGCCTGAGTTGCCCCAATAACAAGTTGCCCACAGGCTGAGATCGCTGCACAGAGGACCGATGATTTCTCATTCTGTTCCTTTTACCAAGGCTTTCATCAGCTGTAGGTACATTATCTCAGTACTCCTGCACCAGTAACTGCAGAACATTTGTGGTGATGCACACGGGTATTTGAAGGATTTGTTTGGATCAGTGAAACAAAATCATGGAATGGTTGAGGTTGGAAGGGATCTTTGAGGTCAGCTAGTCCAACCCTCCTGCTCAAGCAGGGTCACCTAGAGCAGGCTACCAGAGACTGCATCCAGGCAGGTTTTGAGTATCTGCAAGGATGGAGACTTCACAACCTCTCTGGGCAACCTGTGCCAGTGCTTGGTCACCCTCTCAGTGAAAGTGTGTCCTGATGTTCAGAGGGAACCTCCTGTGTTACAGTTTGTCCATTGCCTCTGGTCCTGTCACTGGACAAAGCTAAAAGGATCCTGGCTTCATCTTCTTTGCTCTTCAGGTATTTATATGCATTGCTGAGAAACAATTAGCTACATTGGTGAGAAGTGATTGGAAGGACAGAGGAAGCTGGATATTGCTGTCATAGCACTTTGCAGCTATTTCAGAATTGGTGTGGGAGAGCTTTCAGCATTCCAAGTGATGTAAGTGTTGCCTGGCTTGAGGTCATTATCTGGTGTTCTCTTAGTATTTGGAATTTGATAGGTACAGTTGCCAACACCTTCCTTATATTTTAATGTAGGAACTGAATGTATTTTTATCTTTCCACTATTATGATTATATTGAGATTATAATATGTGAATGGCCAAGTGTTACAGTTTTTCTAGTTTTCCTGCCTGAACATTTTCAAGGTTGATGTGCTTTCAGTGAGAGATAGCAAAACACAAAGTGAGGATAGAAATCTGGTGAGTGCTGCAAATCTATTTACACAAAAGAAAAAACACACAACTGAATGCAAAATTAACCAAGGGGAGAATCCCTATGCCTGCAATTCACTCGCTGCTGTTTCCTGAACCAAGTCTTTCCTCTCCTTGTCTTTCGAGCAGATGTTTTATTTGAAGATGGCTTTATATATGCCAGACATGTACATAGAGGACTGCAGGTGACTTTGGTTAACAATTGTATGAGACCTGGGCATATTTACTTAGTTACAAGGAGTTTTTTGTATACACTTTTTCCATTTGAATTCTGGAAATGGATGGAAAACTTTTTCTAACACTGTCCAAGACAAAGTTAAACATGGCTGGTTTATACAACAGTATAGATGAGGTCACATTTGCATATCAAGTGCCAAAAAGTGGAGAATTTCAATGCCACAGGGCATAATCTCATACCTTAAATGTTCAGGCTTTAAAGAATGAAATTTAAAAGGTTTAAAAAAGAGTGTAATACTATCCCTCAAATCTGATATTTTACTAATAATCTATTTTAACACAGTAATTTTACAGGTGCTAGAAAGTAAAATTTCAGAGTGAAAACGATATAATTTCTGAGAAAAAATATAATACAATAACTTTTAAAAAGTAGCTTGGATTTTCAAATTCCATTGAGGTCAACCCAGTATTCTAGCTGGCTCTGCAGGATATTTCAGGTAGATGTGGTCTGTATGTATGTACTTGTTAACAGAAAGACTAAATAAAATATTGCTGCTTTTGTTTGATGCCATAAAAGACTTTAAAAGACGGTTTAGTATGGTAAAAAATTGTTGTAATGTAACTTCTAAATTTTCCTTCTTGCTTTCTGTTCTCATTTACTAAGTGATGTAGAATCTTCCTAAGTGGTAAAAAATCTGGACATACCTACTAGGTTTTTAATAATTTGGAATGTGTGAAGAGGTAAATGTGTAAATAATCTGAATCCCACCCCCCGAAACTTTTTTTTTTAAAAAAAGAATGGGAACCCAGTGACTGAAGTATGAGTATTTGATCAGTGAAGCACAAAGAAAATCTAATAATATACAAGAGTCCAATTCAGTGTTATAAAATTTTATTATCTGCTAGTTTTAATATGGTTTCAATTAAATCAGTAGTGCAGGACTCAGATTATTTCACTTCTCTGTTTATCACATAAATGCTTTTTCTTCTCTTCATTGGTGAATACATCACTACTCATTTTTTCCTCTAGCCAGCCAGGACTGCTTTTCTTGACAGAAGGCTGTGTTTTGCAGGATTGATAATGATCAGATCATAATCACAGAATCTCCATTCAGTTCTGCAATGCAGTCCACGAAGCACACAGACATCTGAAAAGCAGTTAATAAAATTTTAGTTCCCTCTGACCCTTTTTATTAACTACAGAAGTGTAAGTGTGTTTCTTTAATATATTCTTCATAATTCAATTTCTTTAGCCATTTAAGTAATTTTCTGTTCTTTAAGTGTCCTTCTTTTGTCTGACATTTCCACCACTGAGTTTTGAAACAGCAGACAGTTTTATAAGTGAAATCTTAGTGCCTCACAGAGATATTCTTGATTTGTGCCATGTCTGTAAAAGTGGCACAAAATGATAATGGCTTTTTCCTACCTTTGGTGCATTCTTTTATAGCTGGTTGAAAAATAGAAAGATGTTAAAGCAAGAACTTCTCTCTGACTGTCATTAATATTCAGATAATGCATTTTTTGACAGATTCAGTGATAGTTTTCTGATGGCCACCATTCAAAATGGCTTACAGCTTCTTATGACAATCCAAGTTTAATATCTTGTTTCATATTTTCTATTGAATTAGCCCAAGTCATATGTTCTAATCTCACTGCTGTCACCAGCATTTGGCTGGATTGCTGTGTAACTGTTGTGTACCCTCTACTCATCTAATACTGCCTTTTAATGCGAGGTCTACAAGCTACTTGATTCATACAAGGCAAGGCTTAAGACTGTGCTGTTGGGTCTGTGTCAGTATTAAATAGACACTGAAATATTGACATATTCAAAGAACCAAAGTTGTTTAATCTTGAGTGCTGAGAAGGTGAGTGGTTCAGTGTAGAGCTGTTGGAATAATAATCAATATGGGCATTTGAGTCCTACCACTTAAACAAAAGGCACATGTGTTCTCTCCAGGGGACGTTTTTTACCTATCTGATTGTCCATTCTGGAGATTTGCATATCCATGGTGGCATATCCCTGAACAACCCTGTGCTTAAAAACAGCCCAAGAGTTATGTGGAAGCTTTTGTTAACTGGAAATGCACCAGTAAGTCTTTGGTTAGTGGTGAGGCTTGGGAAGAAGCTCCATCCTTTGAAGTTCACCTTACAGTCTTTAAAACACAAATGCTGAGATTCCTGACACTGTTAAACAACTCGGCTCACCGCAAAAATCTGTTTGGGTTTTTTTTGGTAAAGGCTAATGTAAAGGGGTTTTACTAGCACTGGAAAACCATATTTTAATGATCATTTTAATGATCCCATTGGATATAGAATAGGATTTGCTTATGTCACCAACTGCAGAAATACCAGCCACTGTAAAACACAAAGCTGGCAGAAGCCAGATCTCTAGATGGTCTTCTAGGACATTATCCAACATTAAAACTCAATAATTAGGTGTCAGAAGCCCTCCCAGTTCCAGTAATTCAAAGGGTTGCATGTCATGTTAGAGAATGGTTGTAAGGCTGTTTCCCAGTGCTGGTATTCCTATCATCAGCAGTGTTCTCATTTAACTTACATGTTTGCAACCTGCCAAAGACTAATCTCTCTGCAACTAAGGTACCAACATCTGCCAATATTTATATTAAGAATCAGGAGAAGTACCCAATGTACAGGTTTAATGGTTTTTCTGCTACAGATGGGACAACTGTCACTCATACACAAGCACGTGTGTGTGCACAGGAGGTTAAGCAGAAGCGAGTTTCCATTTATGAAGAAGCCATTCCCCCAAGCATTTCACAATGCAATTTTGCTTAATCTTTAAGCTTCCTTTTGGATTTTAAACATTTAACCTTTAAAGCTGCTTTCATGTGGAGCAATCTCAGTAGAGTTCCCTAATTGTTCACAAATGTTAGCCATTACGTTTAGCAATGCCCTGATTCTTCTGATAGCTTCTCACTTTTTCATCCTTTTCTCTGTTGAAAGCTTTGTCCTTCCTAAAGAGAATTATGGCAGGAAAGATTTCCCTCTTCCAAATGCACTCATTGATACTTAATTTTTAAAGTGTTGTCTATTTCACTGGTACCTGGTCAAGCCATGCCAATTTACATGTCAAATATGAGTACAATACCTGCTGTGTGCCTAGAGCACCCGTCACAGACTGAAGCAGAGTGAGTGTACCTAGTGAGAGGCTGAAGAGAACACCATACATATCCTCATAGATTTCAGAGAAATCTCTGGCTCTTCCATCAAAACATATTGCTGCAGTGTCTCCTGGCAAGGGAGAAGTCTGGTTCAAGATATTTGCAGCTTCAAGGTAATGATAAATGAAACATGACATACGAAATGGAATCAATTTGTATTTGCTTTGGAAGATCTGTGGGCTGTAGCCTTCAGTCTGTTTACAGTACACAGGCAGCACGGTGAGACAGCTGTGGCCCATGGTGAGGTAAGCATGGGAAACATCCATCCTTTCTGTTGGGATGGAATGAGCTTTCTCTTGGATAATGCATGTTTTCAGATACGTTGCTGGCTCTTAATAACCTTGTGTGTAAACCCTAGGTGATAGGATAGGTGCTGTGTGGTAATCCATATAAAAACTCTGAGGGCAGCAAGACATTTGCACAAGCCTTGACTGCTGATGGACAAAAAGCCATCAGTGTGAAAGGCTTGTGCCTGCTTCTGTCATACAACAACCTTACGACCGGTGTGCTGGGCAGCAGTGAAGCTGTGGGGCTTGCAAGGGGTCTGTGGGACATGCTCTATGTCACTGACTGCTGTAGCGGGGTTAGCTGCACCATCTGACTTTGAAAAACATATGAGGCATCTACGGAGTGAAATGGAGGGAGATGGGTTTTTTTCTTATTCTTTCAAGTCATGTAAGACACCAGGCAGCAATCACTGCATATAGATAAACCTTCTTTGGAAGACCTCTGCTGCTTGCTGGTTTGGCTGTTCTCTTCACCAGTGTCCCTGTGCCTTTGAGTGGCCAGTATGGTTGTGTTTCCAAGTAGTCACAAATCAAAGGGTTAGCATTTGACTAACAGAGAAATAAAAGGAGACATTTGAGACTGACAGGTTTTGCAGCTCTTTAACCTGGGTCAGGAATTCAGTGATATAATTTTCACATTTTAAGACAGAGCAGTAGGAGCAGACATATCCTCATAGGACTGTGAACCTGCTGCCTGCCTGGGCACTCGAGGTGGGTGATGAAACCTCAGCCACAGCACTAGCTTGTGGCGCGCTGCCACTGCTCATACGCAGTGCACGCTCGCAGGGATGAAATATGAAAACATTTTGATGGTACTTAGGAACAGGACACAGCAATAAAATTTGCTTTCCACTGTGGTTTACTGCTGTCTCTTGAGCAGCATATGCTAGTGCTTTGCTTGTTTGCTTCATCACTGCCTGTGTTGTCGGGCAAACAGGTTGTCACAGGTAAATCTGCAGATGGCTTTCTTAGCTTTGATCCAATTTATCTAATTTGTAGGTTCCCTGTGACTTCCTGCTTCTCCCCTAACTGTGAGACATAGCAATATTAGAGCCACATGAAAACACTGTGCTGCTCATTTTCAACTAAATTACCCCGAGCATGTAATTACAGCTATTAGTAAAGCTCCCTCTGTCTTTCAGCATTCTCCAAAAAAAACCCCTTCTCAGACAAGTGAGGTAAAAAGCCCGCAGAGGTTAGTAGCTACATGGATAGACAAGTCAGTCATTTAAGAAATCTCTTTATGTGACTAGGACAGAGTTTATTGCATGTCATAAAATAACATCTTGGCTGGGCAAAAGATCTGCTGTTTGGAATTCATAACTGGAGAAAAATGAACTATTTGTTTTACAGATTTTATTGTTCCATCTTTGCAGTGTAGTCATCTATTGCAATAGTGGGAGAATTCATAAACACCACTGGAGAGCATTCAGAATGTTACAGAAATCACCTGTTCACAAGAGAGCCTCCTCCCAGGGATACAGTTACTTCTCTGCTTCATGGGCTGAAATCTAAGGGTTGGTTTGTTTGTGATGGGTTGTGTGTGTGTATGGTATGTATTATTCTAATTATTTTTAATTTCAGGTTTAATTTAATATAACTGTCAAAAGCAGAATACTTAAGAAGAGTTAAGCTTCCAAACCACTGGGGTTTAAATTCAGTGAGGAAGCAGGGCTTTTAAAATGAAATTTATCTTTCTTTCTGGCTGGTCCCATGCTGCATCAGGATCCATCTCACTGTTGGCTTAGCTGGCAGTCCACATGGCTGTGTCAGAGTTCAGCACTGGCTTGGTCAGACATTCTCAAGAGAAAGACCATGGAGGGAGACAGGAAAAGTCTGTCTAGCACTGTGGGGAAAACATGGAAAAAATGCAACCATGTCAATGACTTGAGCTCAAGACACTTGTGGTATTTTTAACACTGCATCCCTAATGGCTTGGTTCAACTGGTTTGCTGCTCTTAACTCCTTTGAACCAGAGCTGTTAGAAGGGGGTGTTGTGGTGCACTGGTGAAGTGGGTGCTCTGCAGCACATGTATTGGGTAATGCAATGATTTGGAAGTGTTGCAGAGGTTACTGGGTGGAGAAGTGGTGACTCTCATTTGTACCTCTGCCCTTCCACCTACTTCAGAAAGATTTCACACTGAATTTTGTAGTGAAGCAGATTTCTTGCAAACCCCTTGTTTCTGTATCTGTCTTTGTATGAGAGGATAGGGAGTGGGCAATTATCTTCCCAGGGATATTTATACAGATACTTGCTCTGTTGATGCGTGAACACCAGTATGTATCAGTTTGTTCTTTTTATAGACTGGTGATCTGAAAGAGAAGTGACTGTTGAAAAGTCTTCAGGGACTCAGACATCTTACCTGAATAGAAAATATTCCATGATATACATTTACCTACCTACCTAACAAACCTTCCACATGCTTCCTTTCATAGGTTTAACTGGAATTGTTAATTATTCACACTGGTCTTCTCTCTCCTGATTTTAATTTTCTAATTATATTTGCTTATAAGTGCTCTCAAGGCAATCATTGCATAGCACAGTTTCTGTAGGATATCCAGTATTTCAAGAAGTTCTTATGCAAGGTACCAAGCACTCTATTGTCCTACACACTTGACCTGGTGTTTGTTCTTGAACCTCACCCTTGGAGCTCGAGCTTGCAGCAGCAAACATGCTTGTCTCTAGAGGTGTGGAGTTCACTTCTCATAGTGGCAGCAGAGGGCTGGTCACTGCAGCACACTTGCTACATTAGAATATGGCACAGAGTGTGAGCACGGAGGCTTTCTAGAGCAGGTTCTTTGCATAGTTTAAAGAACCAGAAAAGAATATTAGGCAGAAAAATGAAGCAGCAGACAAAAACCAACCAAGTCTGTTTAACAGTTAGAAAATAGCTGTCCATGTTTTGTCTACACAAACAACAATCCTGTGCAAGGAAGTTAATAAATCAAACTTTCTAATTTGTGGAATAGTGAAATTAAGGTCATGTGAATGTACAAGCTTTTCTGCAGCAGTGCACTGGCTCTGTAGCTCGAGACATCCTCAGCCTATTCAGAAGTGCAGGCCTGAACCTGGCTGCTGTCAAGTGGTCAAAGGTCCAGGAACAGGCATTTAGAGATGAGTCCATGGTGACTGAAGAGGTGGGTGATCAGGCTGGAAGTCAGTCAGCAGCCAGTGTCGGGTCCACATCGGTGACGTAGGTGTCTTGTATGAGCATGCTTGAAAAATAACTCGTGCAAAGGCCGAGCCAGAGCTTCAAGACAACTTCAAGTGTCACCCCCTGCAGGGCTTTCTCAAGCTCTTTGTCACACTGGTGTTTTGAGGGCCACACTGCATCACCTGGACCTCAGGACACCAATCAGACACAAGAGAGAAAGGGACGAAGTTGGAAAACCCTGACGGCACATACAGAAGCCTGACAGGTGGATGATAAATTATATACTAATGATTGAATTTATAATAGAGTTTAGAAGCATTCTTGTTCCATTTCTGCTTCTGACAAACCTGTTTCTACAATAATAACTTTCTTCATCTCATCCTCTTTGCCCTTTCTCTGTGGTTTGCCATGGTTTCTCTTTCTCTCTTCTCCAAGGAAGTCACAGATTTTAATAGTTTTCTCCTGACCTTTCCAGCTGAGCTGCTGAGAAACTCCATATTTTGATTTGCTTATTCAACCACATCTCTAAAGAGTCTCATGCCTTAAAAGAAATATATTGTCTAATTACATCTATGTGCCATAGGCAGTTGAAGATATTTATTTGGATGCATAATTGGCCAAAATATTTTTTTACAAGCATCCCTTATGTCTCATGCTACCCTTCACTACAGCAAGAAAGAGGAGAAATGTACATGCCATCAGAAAGTGAATATGTCATTAAAACAATAAAATCCCTTATGTTTATAAAATAGATACCTCATTAGGTGTGTGCTTTGTAGGAAAGCACTCCTTGCTGAACTGCTTGTATCATGTGTACAAGTCACGTACCATTTCCTTGCCACAGAAAGTATGAACAAATTCTTAAGGACCAAGAGCTGGAGTTCACTAAATGAACCCTGGAAACAAATGATGGATTGCAGGAGAGCAATGGACTGCCCTGAACAAACTTGCACAGCATTTAGAAAGCCGAGTGGCATTTATCAAAAACCAGATCAGTTTCCTACCATGTGCACTGTAAATCTTCCATTTTACAGCAAGTCCCCTGTGAACCCTGCAGGTGAAAAGGCAGAGTTCATGTGAAGATTTTCCAACTACTTCAAAGGTCCAATTCTATAAAACTGGATATAAATAAAAGTCTGTTTCCACACAGGCTATGTAATTCCTTCTCTTGCGCAGGAAATACTGTATTTCTGCATTTCCCAAAAGCACTTCTAAGCCTTCTGAGAGTGATCAGAGCCATCTAAAATACCTTCTTTTGGGATCTTCTTCATTTTTTTTTAAAGACATTTACTTCTGGTAAAAAGACAAGACTTGATTCAGGGGAAAGGTGAAACTAAATTTTGAGTCAGTGTTTTGAATCCTGCCAAGTCTTCACCTGCACTTTGACTGCTGTTGTGGGATGGCTTGGGATACAAATATAAGTCCAGAAACTAGATTTCTATTCTTTCCTGCTTTGTATGTGCACATAGCACAAAGCCCTGGGTTGTTGCATGGGCTGGGCTGTATTGATTTTAGAATAAAATAGACTATTTCAGTTGGAAGGGACCTGCCACGACCACCTAGTCCAACTGCCTGACCAATTCAGGGCTGACCAAATTAAAGCATGTTAAGGACTTTGTTCAAATGTTTCTTAAAAGCACTGACAAGCTTGTGGCTTTGACCACCTCTCTAGGAAGCCTCTTAGAGTGTTTGACCATCCTCTCAGTAAGGAAACGCTTCCTAATGTCCAGTCTAAGCTTTCCCTGGCACAGCTTTGAAATGCATCCTGTCACCAGATTCCAGGGAGGAGAGATGCTGGATTCCACCTCCCTCTCCACTTTAACTTCTCATGAGGCTGCAGAGAGTAATGAGGTTGACCATCAGTGACCTTTTCTCCCAACAGGCATGCCCAAAGCTGTTCCTTGCAGGACATTCCTTCCAGCCCTCTCACCAGCTTTGTTGCCGTCCTCTGGACACTTTACAGAACCTTCACATCACTCTTGAATTGCAGAGCCCAGAACTGCCCACAGTACCCAGGGTGATAGTTGCAGCTTTGTTTGCCTCTGGGTTTTTTCCTGTTCCTTGACCTTGAATGAGAATTGTGCTTCTGCTGTCACCATGAATAGTTTTGAGGGCGCACACACAACCTTTTCACCAGCGAACTTGACCACAGGCAGATGCTTCCTCAGTGTAAACCTTAGTGACCTCTCTGGTTTCTGTCTTTTTGAATTCTGTTTACAGTTTGCTTGTTTTGGTCTCTATTAATGTTCTTTGTACCAAAATCATAGTAGGATCGAGTTATTCAATAGCTGCAGTGTACTTGTCTTATCCAATAAATAAGAACTGCACAGAGGCATGTAAGAAGTATTGCATAAATAGTACAAAAGAGGTGGAACAAGATTGAATCCTCTGGGTGCTACTTCCTCTGGATAAACCTGTAAGTACTTCACTAAAATACTGGTGCTTAATCTGCTGGTCATACACACATAGAATCTACTCCGTGAATAATTATCAAGAGATTCCAGTTCCAAAGTCACATAGTTATTATTTTACATCACACTATCAGGAGTTAAACTGTAAGTATTTTAAGACTTGACACGAGCTGAGCAGATGGAATCCTTAAAAAAATAGGAATTTAATAACAACATGAGTTAGTTTTTAATGTCACCACCCAGTGTGCCAAGTCCTATGGCTTTGTTACATACATATCAGCAGTTGCAAAAAATATCTTTAAATACAGAGTTATCCTGGAGCCTGTGGTATTCTGGCAAAGTAGAACAAAAAGATGTGATTGAATAAAGAATTTAAAGTAGCTGATCATTTATATTGTTGCTTTCCTCTGGAAACACTTTCTGTTCTGAAATGTAGGTTTCCTTGTAGCTGCAGCAAAGTTTTCCTGTTAAGGGCAATGATATGACCTACCATAGTGGAAATGATGCTGCTGTTTTGGGACTTCTTAAAATGTAATTTGCTGGTGTGAGCTCTGTTAGAAGACCACAAATAGTCACACTGTTTGATTCGCTGGAATTGTAGTGACAGTTGTAAGTGGATGATTTCTTACTTTACCAAAATGGGCTGCTATTATAGATATAATTATGACTGTTTTGTGTTGTGACTCCAGATCTTTGAAATCATTTCTTTAGAGAAGACATCATGGTTTGTGCTCAGTCTTGTCACCCAACAGAGGTGAGAGAGACCTTTCCATTGGTAAACTGGTTTGTGTGTCTAGAGGAGAATGAAGGGGATGAGATCAAGGCAGGCAGGGAAGGAAAAGGGCAGAGCATTCATTGACTCTAAAATTAGATCTCTGCTAATTGGAGTTTTCTTCCTGTGTGAACATGAGCAAGTTGATCAGCTGTTGTATGCAGTCACAGTTGTAGGAGTCCAGGTTATTCCCAGCTTTTGCTGCAGATTGTTATTTGCTGGATTGGTTGTTTAGTAACCATTCTGAGCCAAGGAGGCTGAAGGAAGTCTGCTTCATGTAGTGTGGGCTCCTCACAGAATACTGAGCTTTGTGAGCTGCTGTACCACCATCAGCCAGGTCCAGCTGGTTCAGGAGAGCTGCTTCTACTGAGGAGCGCTCTTCTGTTGCCTCTAAAAATGACCTATAAATGCTGGACATGGATTTGTGGATTATTGGCTTAAAATTGGAAATGCAAATAAAACAAAAATGCCATTTCCAAAAATCAAAATGCATTGAAATAATTAAAGGAGTGAAACAGTATTATTAAGTAGTACTAAGAATTATAGATCTTCTCCCCCCAAAATCCATGGCACATTTGTAAAACAAACGTGTAAGTTCACAAGAGGAATAAATTAATGATTAAACATTTAACATTTCTGCTTTAATAGAGACTTTTCAAAATACCCAATTAAGGCAACTGTACATACAGGTTTTCAATGCCTTTTTTAAATTGATGAATCTAATCTAGCTAGAATTGGAGCATCTGGGATGTTTGCCCAGGCCACCTGGAAATCCTTGGTATATCCACTCAGTTGTGAAGATGACCAGTTCCTTTACAGTAAATTAATCATTTTCTGAGGTATTGGATTCCCTGTCCAGGTGGGTAACCTGTGCAGCACATGTACAAGTCTGTCTGGGAAATTCTAGAAAATAATATGGTCTCTACATTGAAAAAAATACTGTAAAAAGGTCAGCATGTATTATTATCCCCTTTTGCTGAACTGGGAGATGACAGTGTCTCTCATTTCAAAGCTAGGGTTGTATAGGAGTTGTTTCCCTGCCTGCTCTCAGTTCATTCTCACATTTTCTGAGATGCATTAAAGATCTGTTCAAACAACTGTGCAGATAAAAAGCAGAAGAGCTATTTTACAAACCCAATCTGCTGTCTAACTGTATCGTGTATCACCATTATGTAAAGACAGAGACCACTAAATCTTTTATTTTCAACTAATGCACACAGAAGTGAAACGTTGGAAGTTTCTTAAAAGTCAACACAAAACTGAGGGAGAATTTTTACTGAGCACATTTTGCAAAGAATATCCATAGTTACTAATTATAAAACACTGTTAATAACCTTGAAAGTTGGTTTGGGTTTTTTTTTTCTCCTCGTGACAGAAAGACAGAGAATGTGGTTATCTCTGAAAAAAGAAATGATTAGACAGACATGATCAGAGATGAGGGAGCACCCAAGGGACAACTTCACAAGCCTTTGCTCAGTCAACCCTGCAATAAAGTGCAACCTTGTGGAAGTAAAGACACCCGAGAGGCAGAGGCAAGGCACGTCCCAAACTTGAAAGTCTCTAAGTCTTCTCTAGGTGCAGCTTTGTGCTAAAGTACTTTAACATTACCCTAGATGAAAACTGATTTGTTGCTGAGTTTAACAAAGCATATAAATTCTGTATAGAATCAAATGCGTTTTTATTATAGCACAAAGATGCAAATACAATTAATATAACTGAGTTTCATTGCTCTGGCAAATGGAAGCAGGCAAGAGCTGGTCTAAGCTGTTGTTAGCTCTAACAGGATACAGGGATCACTTCTGAGGTAAAAAAAATAATAGGTTGCTTATAGAAAGTATCACATATTTGCCTATTTCCTTCCTCTCTTAAAATTAATTCTCACTGATATTTAAGGAGTTTCAGGCTAGATCAAATAATTTTTTTTGTTAGTTTCACATAAACCCCCTCAAACTATTTTCTGTTCAGAAAACCTATTAATATTGTATCTGTTTAAGTACATGAAAGGCTCATGCATTAATACCATCTAACATATGGAAAAAAACGTTGAAACATGGGTGGATACTGGCAAGTGTGTTATTATATTCTTTGGGAAAGTGGGAAACATGAATGTCACAATGACTTAATGACTTGGAGAATCGATGGTTCAGTGCTTGCTACCTGGGATCAGTCTGTGTGATGCTAGTGTTAGTTCAATAGACCTATTGGACACAGAGGGTCTGCACTCACTGCAGTGTAACAAATGGGTCTTCTGCTTTCCATGTGGGTGGTGATCCAAAAGTGAATCTTTCTTTGGGTGACTGTATGTGTGGAGACCTTGAAGGAGTTGACAAAACAGTGAGAAGGATTCAGTCATACTGAGCAGCTGGGCAGTGATTCCACAGTGAGGAGAACCAAGATAGATCCAGCTCCAAGGAGTATATTCAGTGAGTACCAGAAGTGAGAAAGTAGTCATCATAACGATGTGGTGGTGGTGTCACAGGTATTTGCTTATGACTGAGCACTTAAAGAAGTTTTGTGCTGGATGTCACACTGAATCCAGCAGTCAGCCTCAGAGGGAGCTGCAGTGGCTGTTGGGCACCTGGCATCCCACACACACAAAGGCATGAAGTGCTTTGTGGTGTTGGATGCTCACCTCATTGTTTGGTGGTGCATTAGCTGTTTCTGTGTAGACTTTATCTCTGCAGGCAATGGTAGTTTGGGAGTGTCAGACAATTCACTGTCTACTTGGTGCTGAAGCTTAGTTTCCTGAAAAAAATGACCATTTAAATTTGTTTTCAAAAATACTTTGCTGCCTGCTTGAGATGTAGTGGGCTGTTAGATGCTGTGTGTATTCCATATAGGTTTGGGGTTTTGGAAAGCTTGTATAATATACTTTAACTACATTTTATAATGTCTTCTGTTTCTGGATCCTGCATTGACTAGTGCACCCAAAGCGTCACTGGGAATAAAACTAAGGCTCAGTGAGCAGATCAGTAATGCTCAGTCCAGATGTAGATATCCACAGTGGTTGGGTAGTGGTTCTGCTCTAGACCTTCATCAATAACATATACCTTTGCAGCTTCCTTCACAAGTATAGTCTGGCATGGATGGAGCTAAGTGATGTGACTGTGTTGTAATGCTGTTAGTAACTGTACTCAGAGCCTTTTAAAGGTTAAGAATGATTGCACATGTACTTCCACAGAGGAGTTGGTGTTTGCTCAAAGGGATGAACTGCCAAAGGGCATCCTTTGCAGTAAAACTGAACAAATGGATATGATAAGGACTGGCATACTTTTACCAGTCATTTGTATAGTTAGGTTCATCACTTTGCTGTCCTATTGTTGTTGGAGAGTACAAGAAAAGGGAAAAGTTGCATCTCATTGGGCTGAATATATAAAATAGCACTTGAATGGCTTTCATTAGATGTTCCATTTTTAATGTTTCTGCAGGGAGACAAGTATGTAAAACAGAAGGGCAAGTTGAATGAAGGCCAATAAACAAAGGTGGAATGAATTTTTAACTAGCAATAGGTTTCTTTTGCGTACAAAATTAGCAGTAAATGTGATTATTTGCTGTGACCTTTTTAAAACATTTGCCCCTTCCATTCACGTGGTGTATGTGTCTGTTGAAATACATTGACAGCTTTTCATCTTTCATCTTGTTTTCAGGCAGGTGCTTGCTGTCTACAAGAACCTGCTGGTGAAAAGCTTCTAATTAAAGCATATCCTTCGTGCTGATAATTTCAGAGCTGGCCTAGCCTCACTTCTGCTTTCAACAGATTTTGTGTTTTCAGGCTTAAGACAGGCTGCCTAAATCTCTACATTCCAGATAACTGTCGTCTTAAAAATAAAACTATTTGAAATTCATATGAAGTCAGAATAGAAACATCTTATCTCCAAATGATGATTTGTGTGAAAGTTTTATGTATAAAATTAAATACATGCACTTTAAGTGCATGGTCCTTTGAGCTTGCTGACATTTTCTGTGTGGTGCCTGGTATGTGCTCAAGGGAGGACAATTTCTGTTGCTCCACTGTTTGTTGCCCACATTCTTATGTCCTTCTGAAGCATTGGTGTGTCATGACTACAGGGGAACAAAGTTGAAATGGAGGTCAAAAGGACCTGTAGTATCTTGCATTTCTTACCTCAGGTTTTCTGTAAAAGGGGCAGGTTGTTGAAATCCCTTCAGAGCCCGGTGGAGGTTGCAGTAGAGTGTGAATACGCATGTTGTCTGGGTAGGTGGTTATTTGTACCTGCACCATACTCTGCAGAAGCATCTGTCACACAGCCTCGGGTGTGTGGTGCTACAGTCAAATGCTAGAAAAAGTCACCATTGTAAGCTTTATTTTTACTAGAAACAGTGGGAAGATATCAATGTCTAGTGGCTCAGCACTTGTGACAGCAGCATTTGAGGATGGGGAAGGGTCTGGAGAACAGGCCCTACGAGGAGGCTGAGGGAGCTGGGGGTGTTTAGTTTGGAAAAGAGGAGACTGAGGGGAGACCTTATTGCTCTCTACAACTACCTATTACTACCAACCCCCACCGTTGCAGTGAGGTGGGGGTTGGTCTCTTCTCCCCAGTAACAGGTGACAGAACTCGAGGTAATGGCCTCAAGCTGTGCCAGGGAAAAATTAGGTTGGATATTAGGAAGAACTTCTTTACTGAGAGAGTCATCAAGCACTGGAACAGGCTGCCCAGGGAGGGGGTTGAGTCCCCATCCCTGAGGGGTTTAACAGACGGGTAGATGCGGTGCTTGAGGACATGGTCTAAGGGTAGACTTGGTGGCGGTAGCTTAATGGTTGGACTGGATGATCTTAGGGGTCTCTTCCAACCTTCACAATTCCATGATTCTATGATTTATTTTCAGTTGTGTGTGTATCTTGGGTTTCTGATCTACACTAACATCCCATTGCTGTACCAAAGTGACTGGAACATTGCTGCCCACTGGCCGAATTCTGTGAACTCCTGAGCACAGACTTTGGAAGGGCACAGTTGTTAATGCCTCCCTTTATTGCCAAATTCTACTTTTGAATGTCATTTACTGGGAAAGCTGGCCTCTGTGAGAGGGCAGATGTGTACCTGTACATCCCACTGCAGAGACCGTGCATCTGCACACTGCCTTCACTTATGTATTTTAAATGCTCAGCTTATGTTTTCATAGACTATTAACGTTTTGAAGGTGCGTGTGTTCACTCCACACCCTGCTGACTCCCCTCTTGAAGTGGGTTGATGCTCTGTGTGGAAAAGCAGGGACATGACCCATGAATGCAATGAACACTAGGGCTCTGCTTACGGGTGGTAATCATTTGTCCTGGTTTTCAGATGGAATAGTCACTTTTCACAAGAAGCTGGGAGGGGGCACAGCCAGGAGAGAGGTGCCCAAACTACCCAAAGGGATATTCCATACCACATGATGTATGTAATGCTCAGTATGTAAGGAAGAGAGCTGCCTGAGGAGGCAGGGGGGTTCACTACACCATTGCAAGCCGCACATCAGGCTGGGGGCGGTTAACAAAAACCACATTGTGTATCACCAGCTTTGAATATTCTCTAAGTACCGTTTTTATTTTCCTGTCCCAGTAAACTGCCCTCACCCCAACAGAGGAGTTTTGTCTTCCAGTTCTCTCTCACCAAGGAGCAAGTGAGTGTGCAGCCACTCTCAGCTGGGGCTAAACCATGACAACTTCTGAGTGCATCTCAAGCTGCAGTGTATCCTGTGATTACAGGAGAGAGAGAACACATGGCATGGGATTTAGAGTACTTGGGATGGAACATGGTGTTACACACTGAAACCTGCTGTTTACAGGAAACCTAAGTGAAGACAACACAAAGTTTTTACCTTAATTGTATCCTCTAGAGTGAGATTTATCTGTATTTCAAAAAGCTGCCAGAGTTTATATTATGTATAATTCAAAACACCCTTTCAAATTATATAGGTTATTGTGTTTATTGTAAAGCAAGACAAAATTTAGATATTGCATCTACTTTTGATTTTATTTAGAAATAATTTTGTCATATTTTTCACTTTGCTTTTTCTATGTAGAGATTTGCTTGTACCTTATGAAAATTAGAAACGGTGAATTGAAGCGGTTTTAGTGGTGGATGATATACAAAATGTTAGATTTTGAGATAGAATGCGTTATCAGAATGAATTGTTTTACTCATGTATTTACTTATCTTTTGTTGGACAGAAGAAAAAAGAAAGTGAAAATTTTCCTGGATGCATTTTTTTTATTTTTTAGTTCACTTATTACTGTGCAAATCTTTCACCATTCTGCCTTGATTTTTTTTCTATTTCTTGGAAACTGATGAGGTGAGTGGTGCTTCACTGCAGGTGACTTTAGCCACGGCAGCTTGAGCAGATGTGACTGTCTGAAATTGTTTGGAAATCGTTGTTATCCCTTGGCTCTTCCACATTTTCTGTTGGGAAAAAATACACATAGACTAAAAGTCTTCTTGGGACTGCTACAAGTAAAACTGGAGGTGATGTGCATTCGCTTTCCAAGCAAGTTATTAACAGGCAATGCAAAATCTCAAGGTCTGAATTTTAAAAGTTTCTTTTGAGATGGAGAAGTGCTCTGTAGATGGCAGCATTGATGAGGCCTTGCTTGCTTTCACTCAAAGAAAGAGCAGCAAAGGAGTGGTTAACTGAAGGCATTTTTTTAGTAGCTTTTTAATACAAATACAGAAGTAGCACTCAGCATTTTGCTTACATAATAAATTGAAGTCGCTTCATAGTCCAGTGACTTAAGGTTCATTCCAAAGCTACAGCTAGTTTAGTGGGACACATTTTTTTTTTTCAAACTGCACATTATAATTTTATTTGTGAGACTGGAAGTAGGTATTAACCAGATCAGTTATTGGTCCTTTTATTTGGGTAGATATATTATGAAAGATTTTCTGGCTTCAGCTCCTGAACTAGCTCTACATAGAGTATGATCACAGCCATCATCACTGTTCTGCTACTCAGGCTGTGTTCTGTACCTGTGTTTCAAGGCCTTGCATGTCCTCATGGTGGGTGAGCTCATTCTGAAAGCCTACATCTTCTCTACTGTGTTCCCTTACCTCTCTACCTTAACGTGTTTTTCTTGTTAATGATCAAATTAACTTTATTGGGAAGAGGATAATGTTTTAGTAAGATAACATACTAACTGAGAAGCCACAGATTTTGTACGCTGTACGCTTGTAGAAATTCTAGTTTCCTCACTCCTTTCCTGTTAGCTTCCATCTGGGCTGGTGGAGCCATTGGATTTTGTAAGGACATGGGGAAAGTAAGGTTTTGAATAAAGTGATAGCAGTTGCTTAAAATATGTTGACTAATTAAATAGGTATTTAGTTAGAAGGTGTGTGACACTGTGAGATGTTGTCTGTATGTCAGTCTATACTCTGGGCTATAATGTCAAGGAGGCATCCAACACTTACTGGTGCCAATGATGAACAACAGACTAAAGCTAATAAATTCTCCTGTCACCTGTTTGTAAGGAACAGTTATATTATTCTTCGTGTCATCTCTATCTGTCTGTAGGGTGGGCACCCACAGTGATAGTGTTGATGATTCTTTGGTCATCTGAACATAGAATCATAGAACTATATTCTTAATATTATTTCTAAAGTTAGAGATGCTATCAAAAACTATAGCTGCTTCTGTTCTTTTGGGTGGTTAGAGCTCCAAAAAGTTGCACCCTTAAGCATGTGTCGGAAAAAAATACAAATGCTGAAAAGATTAGGTTGATTTTTTTTTTCTGGCTTCAAGCTTCAAAGTTTGCAACTGCTACAGTCACACAATTTTATTTTCAAGGGAGAGTCTTAATTATTGTGTGTTGGCAGTTTTGCTCATTCTAAAGTATCACAGTTGAGAATGCAGATAACTTGATGAAGTCAGAGGTAGGACAGTGGTCAGAGTTTTATGACTAAAATATTGTCACTTGACTGTAAAATCTCATGCATTTGCAATTCATTTGATTGTTTTCTTCAGTCATTTTGTTTTTTCTATGCATTAATTGAGAAATAGAGGTTGCAATACTCACAAGTCTGGACAGTGTGCAAAGCCCAGGCTATGGCTGCAAGTGAAGTACTGGGTTAGTTCTTCAGGTCTGCAGCCTGGACTCTATGCCAGTTTTGAACATGACTGCATATTGCTCAGCAAATTGCTTTTGTCCCTGGAAAAACACAGATACTTCTTACCTTGGAGAGGTATTTATTTATTCATCTTGGTAAATATCTTTGAAACCCTAAACAAAAGAGTCAGAAGACTGTCAGAAAATGGAAAAGTATTAATTATTGTTGCAATATAAGCTTTAATACTTTAATCACTGATGAATATGCTTGAGCATGAGGCTCCATGAGAATGAAGCAGGAATGTTCTTGGCTTGCTAGAATATTAATATGCTGAACAGTCTGCTTATATCCTCATTTATGAGACACACAACCTAGATATTAGCTTCAAATAAGCATAAGCTTGTTTTGATGACTTTTCAATCAATGAGACAAAATACAGATATGAAGGTAAAATCAATATAGTAGCACCACAGAGTGCACTGAGTAGCCGTGATGTACAGAGATTAAAAATGAAAAGCCTCTTCAGATGTGTAGAAATCACTACTACAAAAGGTGTTGATGAATTGGTATTAATAATAAAACAGGATTTCATCCTAGTACTGCTTTGCCTACATGGACTTTCTGACAGTAATTTTGAGGTAATATTAACTTATAGTGACTTTTTTTTTTTTTGCCAAATTAGATCTAACATAATTTTGTAAGTCATAATATCTTCCAGTTCAGAGCAGATATTGGATGGATACTTCATTTGTTCCATTTCTATCAACTGCAATGAAGTCATATTATAGACTCTGCTTAGTTTTTGCTGCTACTTTCTGCATTATGCAAACTACTAAAAAGCCATATGAATTAGGGAAGAATCTTTTATGTACAGTTGAAGTGACACAAATGCACAATCCAAAAATAAGTGATCTTCAGTTGCCTATTGTCGTGTTAACTTTTTACATGATAAAATATAAAATGTTTTATTAATAAGCTCTATTTTTTTTTTGTTACTCTGTTGTGTTCCCTTTAGTTTGCATAAGCCTTCCTGGCTTGGAGAGCAAGGGGGTTTTTTTAGTGGTTGCATGTACACTGGAGCAGAACATTTGCACTCCTGGCCTTTCCCTCTGAGACTCCATGTTACCCTGAGTAAGTTTTGGAGTGTCTGTTGAGACCTCGATTTGTCAGCTTAAAAACAAGCTCATATCACGCACTCTGCATAGTGAAGTCCTCCTGGTATGCTGTACAGATGCAGAAGAAGCATTAGCATGCCATATTTTCTCATCCAAACCTTTGTATTCTCCTGAGGTCTGACCCACAGAACTCTATTCTAAATTTCTGAGACAATAGTATCATAATAGTCATTCAGTTTTGGACCCTGTCTCTCCTAGGAAGAGGTGTTCAGCCTAAGGGATTAGATGCTTGGAAGCACATTGAGACATGTAGATTTTCTCAGTGGAAAGTTCTGGTTTAACTGGTCATCATCAAAAATACTTTGGTTTTTGTCTGATGGGCTAGTGATTGTGTTTTTCTGACTTTATAGTGAGGCTGAAGTATTTTTAAGGTCATAACTAACAGGGAAGGGGAAGAGAATCTCAGAAGGGTTAGAGTGTACTGGCCCTGTTAAAGCACATGGTGCCACCTCTGCATACCTTGCATGATTTTAAGGCAAAAGAAGAACTCTCTAATATTAGCAGAGCTCATTACTTAAATCAATTAGGATGGGATTTTGTGAAATGGCAAGTTGTTCCAGCATGACCAGTACTGAGTTGTTTAGCCACTAGCAGCTTTCTGCCATTGTTTTGTCAGTGCTGTATCTGTATTATGCCCAAAACCCAAAACCTTTTCACTGCAGTGATATTTGTCCTCTGCAGTGTGAGGAAGGTGCAGCAGCTGTGAATCACCAGTGTTACCCTGGGCTGTCTGACTTTTACAGTTTCACAGGCTCCTTGTCCTGAGATGGACTTGCATTATTTCTTTCTTCATATTTCCTTTCTAATCTTTCTACTCTGACCACGTTTTACATCATATGCTTCCTTGTTACTTTAGATATTTTCCCATCACAGTGATTTAATGAACTGCAGTAGAGACCAGGACCAAGAGACATTACTCTAAGTGACAGAGCATTAGAATTTAGACCTAGGTTTTTAGCTCAATACTCAGTCTTTTAAGTCACTGCTTCATCTTGAAATACAGCTTAAAATAGCTATGAAATGGGGAACAAGGCAGTTAATGTAGATATTTAAGGTGTGGGTGGAATGATGGACATAGAGGAAAAGGGGAATGGGGGCTCTGTCCCTCAGAGAGACACATTTCCCATGGGTAAGTGTGGCAGCGAAGGGCCACTGATGCCCCAGCGGAGGCCTAGGCTGTCACAGGACCTGTGAACGCCATGGGGGAAGCAAAGGTCCCGTCCAGCTATTTGCTGCTGTCTCTGGAACAGATTGGAAAGTTATGGACTTTTACACTCTGTGGGGAAATAGGGGTAAGCAAAAAGCTGAATTGTCATCTGTGATCCATACTGCTCTTCGGTCACAGCACAGACCAGGACTTTTCTGCCAGGAGGAGGCAGAGACTGCCATTTCTCTGACTACACAGCTTCTCTCAATTTAAAATGATGCATGAAAATGTTATATCTTAATATTAGGGTCTACTTAAATGTGAAATGTGTCCTTGGAGCTCATTTTTATAGTGCTGCACTCTTTCTGTGCAAGAAATCCTTTTGGAAAATAACTCAGGGTTTCTTTAGTGCTTCTGGACCTTCTCTTCTGGAACCTTTTATTTTCTAATATATTAAGCACTTCTTCTGTGGGATGAAGGGGATGTAGGATACCTTCACTTTTAAGTACATGCCTTAACACTCACTCTTGGGTTTAGAAGCTGGTTTGGGTTTAAGTTATTGTTTTATATCCTGCTCAGTAGTTTTCCTGAGCACTACATCTTGGCAACCATGGGGAAAAAACCTGGAATACTCTCTACTATTTGAACAGCTGAATTAGGAAGGTTAGGCATTGCAGTGTTTATACCAGAGCACAGGAAGTTGAAGGATTTTGTATAGTTTTATGTGAAGGTCTCAGACTTTCATGTGTCCTTCTGAACTAATCATCTAAAGACTATCTGATAGCATGGAAGGGATCATCTAATATGACTTAACAAATTTGCAGTGGTGGGCATTTTAAGCTGTTAGTGATCATCATCCCTTGCCATTTAACTGGAGAGCAGTAATGAGTACGATATGATATGCAGTAAGAAGCTGCTGAAGTTCATTTCATTTTAAAGGTGTCTCATTTTTGTGTCTCTGCTTATTTTGGCTGCAACCTGGATGCCCACACTCAAGACAAAGACTCATCAGAACTTATGTTTAATTTGTCAAAATTATCAGGTACTCACTACTTGTGGAAGTGTAAAGTCAGAGTTTGCATGACCTGATGAATGCAAGCAGTAATTATATATTCGTTAAAGGAATTAAAAATTTGATGGGTACTACTCTGTAAGAAATGGGGAGTTGAGTTGATTTCTCTCTTAGATTGCAGATTGCATGAAGTAATTTGGAGAGAACAGGAGACCTCTGAGAACTGAAGGAGCTCAGGTTCTGGTCTTGTTCCTTGACCTACACGAGATGATTTAGCCAGCCTGTGTAGTTCTGTGTGCTTGCAAAAGCACGCTGGAATACAGTAACACTAAGGAAATAGCAGCACAGTGTCTGGATTATTTCTTGCTGGTGACTGTAGAACACTCTCTAGTGAACAGTTAATATATAAATTTCTTCTGGGATTTGAGAGCTAGATGATGTCAGTATTAGCCTTTCACATCAGTGAGTCCTGAAAAGACTTTTACTACAAAGCTGAGACTGCTGAATCGCTTCCAATTAGAGCTGATATGATGTTAATTAGCCTGATGCTGCTTGGTAAGCTGTTTAGCACTTTTGTCTCACCTATAATATGTGCTAGGGAACTGTGACTTCTTTTTCTGAGCGAGCCAGTGAGCTTCTGAAGTAGTAAAACTGCCTTGACATTTAGTCTGATTACGTGAGGGCTGATTTCAGACAGGCAGAATTTCTCCTCATCAGGTTTTTTGCTTGTGAAGCCCAGTGTTCCACAGGCAAATGGTGTGTTGGTTATAATCAGGGTGAAAATTCTCTGTGAAATTGTCACAAAACACTAATGTGTTTACCTACATGTTTAATCTAGGAAAAAAAAACCTCACTGTAGAGCTATGTGTGCAAAGCAGCTGAATTAATGCTGTTTTCATTCTGCATTTCTTGTGCTTTTTAGCTGTGTGACTTCAATATAGATTTATACCTGCATTTTTTGTACATATTCATCCTTTTATAGAGGTGGTGGATATTTTGGAGTTTGTGCTAGCACTTAAGATATTACCCACTAAAAAAGTGAAGTGCCTTAAATATTGATAGCACAAGAGAAGCTTAACACTTAAACTGTTTGAAATCTTTACATGGTGCAGGATTTTAAGGCAAATAAATTACTAAGTGCTTGGATGGCTGTTCTGTCAACTTTAAAGTGCTTTTGTTTGGTCTGAGCAAAATTGTAAGATTAGTTCAAACAGAGAGCACCTGCTCATGCACGTATGTTCAGCTAGAATGAGGCAAGGAAAATAATACCTATATCATATGAGCTTGCTCTGAAACTGAACCTGAACACAGATTTCCTAAACTGAAGAAACTAAATTGAATTCCATCTGTGTCTGTTAAAGAAATGAAAGTTTCCCTATCCTTATCTATAAAATAATAAATATCTGGTTTTATATTCTCCGTGCATAATGGCCAATAGCTATTCCATCTCTTTAATATGCAAGTTGTGTTTTTATTAAGGGCTTTATTCACATTTCTGTGAAACTCTTGGATATCTGGAAGTTTGCAGATGAATCATACTTCCTATAAATGAACTTAGTGGTGTGGCATCAGGTGAAGGTGCTGCAGGCCTGGTGTACTGTGCTGAGGCTGGGCTC
Source organism: Heliornis fulica (assembly GCA_013399135.1). NCBI lineage: Eukaryota > Metazoa > Chordata > Aves > Gruiformes > Heliornithidae > Heliornis > Heliornis fulica. The sequence goes on along the minus strand of VXBZ01007723.1, from coordinate 471,941 downwards.
CCAGGCTGGAGCTTGATTAAAGGGGAAGCCTGTAAGGGGGTGCTGACTGCTGCCGCTGTCAGATCCCAGGGCGGCTGCTGCGAAGAGCCATCCAGCATAGAATTATAGAATGGTTCAAAAATGTGGCTGTTCAAGGAAGTACCAATTTCAAGCAGTCTTTGTTGTTGGCTGGGCCATTCTCTAACCAGCATGGCGGTTTCTAGCAGTAGAGTAGAAAGTGAGATTTGTATAATATCAAGTCACATCAGACTCTTCTAGTGAGACGAAGTCGGAGATGTCTGCAGCATGACAGGTGTTGCACAGATTTTATCAGGGTCTCAGTATAAATAAGCTGGCATTTGCTGGTAGGGAGAGACAAGCAATAAATAAGGATAGTGAATGCCCAGAAATATTCTTATCAAGTTTAAATGAAGTGAACAGTATTTGCTAACTGAAGATGCTGAGTGGCAAGGAAGGAAATCTGTTTGAATCGCCGGTTTTCTCTGGGGCAGGGTTCTGTGCGTTTCCTGCTCTTGTGTGTCCGACATCCCAGTGGAGCCTGGAGACCATCAGATGTGCCCTGTTAGCCCCTGCTCACTCAGCACCCTCATAGCACTCACCTCTTCATCAAATGCCATCCTAAGGAGATTGGTGGCTGAGATTGGGGCATGTGCTAGTGCAAAAAGGACAGAGCCAAAGGGAGGAAAGTGTGAGATGGACACAACAGCTTGTTCTGATAATTTGCCTAAGAAATAATGTGTGGTATTCCTCTGTGTTCATAGCCAGAGCAGGTGCCTCTTCAGGGCAGTGGGGCTCTGGGATTTTTTGTGAGAACTGGTTAATGGCAAGTTGAGTAAAAGGCATGGGTTTGGGTTTTTTGCTTTTATTTTGTGGGGTTATTTTGTGAGTGTTTTTGGGCGATTGGGCTTTTTTTATTATTTTAGACTTGAATGAGTTTGGATGTCATTTCTCTCATATCTGTCATTCTTTTAAATTTAAGGAGTTTCAAAGTCTGTGTCTGAACATTGTATACTGCACACTTGCCATAACACAACCTTTTCAGCTTCTCCAAGGCTTTATCATTACAGTAGCACTTTCAGATATCTTCCATTACAGTATGCAGCCAGATATTTTTGGTGAAGAAATTTCTATCAGTCTTTCTAGAGAAAATTGTGTAATTAGCAGGATGTGGCTTACAGGCTCCTGTGCAAGAGAAACTTGTTAAGATTAGGGATTTTGGCATATTTTCTTTGTTAAGAGAAAATGCTGCTTTTTTCTTTGGTGGAATTTCAGCAGTGAGTAGCAGAAGCTGAAGACGGAAAACCCAAACACCACAGTAATGGTTTTATATTCTTGGTGCACAACACAGTACAAGCAAGAATCCTCAGGTCAGGTCTGAGTGAATCACTCACAACTGCTGTAATCATGAAAGATGAAACACTTCATGTGCTGTATCAAGGCTTTATTTTAATGGGCAGAGGTGCTGGAACAATAGGAGGAAGAGAAACACAAGATTGGAATTCAAGACTTTTCTGAAGAAAGGGGAGGCTTCCCACTTGTGGTTATACACTGGCTCAAAATTAAATAACTGTTAGCACAAAATAAAACAGTTATTTGTGTTCAAGATGAAACTCTCGCAAAGATGACAAAGCAGTATCAAAAGAAGTATGGCAGCTGTAGGTAGAGACTACAAAAAAAGCACATAAAGAAGGGAAATGGTAGCAGTTTCTCCTTACCTTCCAACAACTGCACAGCAAATGTCAAAGTTGGTCTCTGGGCTGCTGGGGTGAAATGTTATTATGTAAGCTCAGACAGTGGGTACTGCTGTTTCCCCAGATTTCCTGAGGTAATTATGAAAGCTTCAGAAATATCCAGAGAGACCATTTACGTGCCTTGTACAAAAATATCATTCAGTATAAATAACTTTAATGAATATCATTTATCTGAACATGAAAAAATGGAATGTGTGACATTTATGGAAACAGACAATACATTTCTGTATAAATGTGCTAATTTTTCAGTTGGGGTGTTCTAGAGTTTTGAGGTTATTTTTTCATCTCATTTTTAAATTGGGATTTTTTCCCTTTGATAGAAAAGGCTTTCCCACTTATCTGTATGTTTTTGGTATCTACTTTGTTCGTCTAGACCAGCTATATCTGCATAGTACAATGCTATCCCAAGAAGCAAGACCCTATCTAGTGTGTCAGGTGAATAAAAAAACCTTACAAACTTACCTGCTCCTCCTTGAATAAGTCCTCCAGGCAAGGAATTCATCGTGTTTATTCCTTATGCTTTCCATAGTTGATTTTGATTACTCTGACAATTGCTGTAGTGTAATTACAGTTACGAAGGTACAGAATATTTTTAGATGCTTCTGTCATCAGGAATCAAACACATGGTTTTCAAGAGATGTTTATTCTCTTAGTGACTACTTACAATTTACATCTTTTTGCAGAAAACAGATAAGTTAAAACCAGAAGCTTTTATGGTCGAAAGCTCTATTCAGTCAGTATAATCAGGAAATTATCAATAGAGAATAAAAAAGCACTTTGTGTAAATAATGCATTTTATGCTTGAGGGTGCAGAATAATTAAATAAGGGCATGAAGTTTGATAACAGAAAAATGCTTTCACTGTCTGACTCTATCAAAAGTCCAATTATATATAACTAGCACCTGAAGCATATCAGAGCAATGAAAGATTCCTGCTATTCTACAACCCAGAATCTTATCTAAATACAGAAAAGTAATCCTGAAGTGAAATAGTTTATGAAGGAGGTAGGACCCTTGTCATGAGCACTGTTAGTGTATGTAAAGTACAACTAAGTTTTATAAGTGAAAATCCTTTTTATTTTATTTTATGACCAATGAATGTATTGAGAGCGATCAGTTGCTTCTGGGTAAAGGAGATAACTTGGTGGACTTTGCTTCCAAGAGATTCATCTGTATTTCATTTCTGTCTTTCAAGTGTGGGCATTTAAGTATTCCAGAAAGGAAAATAACGGTACAACACTTCAGCTTAAGGAGCAAGCAATTTATATTGAACCTTTTGCCTGAGCTGATGTCTCTGTAAATGTATTTTTTATTTTTTTAACATATCTTGTCACTGTAGGCAGGCTGGATAAGGGGCTGTGTTTCTCTGTTCCCCTCAAGAGTGTTTCTTCTCTCTTCCAGTCAGCAGTCTATCAGTACTCAGCCGTAGTTGATGACCGGTGTACTTGCCGTGACGTGTGTACTGTGAGGGAGGGGCTGTGTCAGCAGTGGGTGCTGAGGTTGGCAAAATCCTCAGCGGCCAAACCGATCCCCGACGTGCTTCTGCACCCTGTGAACTGTGGCAGGCTGACAGCAAGAAGATAAGATTCTATGTGTTTTATGGACAGAACCTTCTATTTGAGATGATTATGCATTGTGGCTAGCCCTACATTTCCAGTACTTGCACAAAAGACTGCTAAAAATGCATGTCCATTATCAGTGTAACCACAAGAATTAGATTGATTAGAATTGGAGTATTTTAGGGGCACTCCTCTTGAGAGGTGCAGACTGAATGAGATATGACAGAATTATTCAGAAACTCTTGCTCTGATTTTGAAAATCATTAGGTAAACTTATTCATATATAGTGAAATATATAGCAATAGCTATTCACAAGCTGCAAAACAGTTATTAAAACATTAAAAAATACTCCAAAATAGGTAGCTCCATATCTCTGACACTTAGGAAGCGGACAAGAGGTTTCTGTGCTATTAAAGCTGTGGGATTTGTTTGTTTAGTATATAGTTAGTGGTCCAAAAATTATTTGAAAGCAAACAAGATAGGCCAAAGAGAATGACCTGGGGATTTCTTGCCTTGGCCTTGCATCAGTAAAATAGTGGAGTACCTGATATGTGACTTAATAGAAGGTTAGGAGAGCAACATAATTAATGTAAATTAAACTGAAAAGTAAGCTAATTTTAATTTGTAGTGAGATTAAAAGTAATAATATTGATCAAATATATTTCTGCAAGACATTTAATTTGTTTATGCTTGATTTTTTTTGAGAAAAGTTACACAGCATCCAGCAGTCATATGTTCCATGGAATAAAACCATTAATATCTTACCAGATGTCCTTAACAAAACGTACTTCCAAATGGAAATCCATGTTTAGCAGATGTATTTCTAGCAGGCTTGGCACTAAATACTAAACTGGACATCTAGAATAAAATGATGGGCACATATTCAGTACAGTTACTCTTTGACTCTTAAAATGGTTTACACTTGCTGATTAACCCCACTTAAGGGTGAGAGCAAATAGAATCTTTTCACTGTTGGGGAGCTCAGAGTAGGCATAGTGAAAGCTCTTCCTGGCCAAGGGAAACTGCTCTAACAACTGACTGTCCAGTTGTGGTGAGCGGAATGAGGAAATCTGTTGGGGATAAAAAGCAACCATCCAACACCTCTCACTTAACCATGGAGAAACTTAAAAAACAAATGGGAAATGTTGCTTTAGCAAGCTGAAAGAGGCCAGGTTTAGATCAGATGTTAGGAAGAAATTCTTTATTGTGAGGGTGGTGAGGCCCTGGCACAGGGTGCCCAGAGAGGCTGTGGAAGCCCCATTCCTGGCAGGGTTAAATGTCAGGATAGACGGGGCCTTGAGCAGCTTGGTCTAGTGAGAGGTGTCCCTGCCCATGGCAGGGGGTTGGAACTGGATGGGCTTTGAGGTACCTTCCAACCCAAAGCATTGTGATTCTATGATCTTGTTTGCAAAGATAAAGTGGGCTGATATCTTGAGCATAATATGTAATTAAAAGGACAACAGAGTCCTCTCTTCAGTTAAGTGACAAAGATTTGGGATGAAAGGTGTTTGATCTTACATTTAAGACCATTGCCAAGACAGGCAAGGTTTTACTCAGGGGGATTAATTATTTGAAGATTTTTACCAATGTGGTGGGTGAACTGAGATAGATACTCCTTCACTGAAAATGTGAGAAGCTAAGTTTGTCTCCATCCTGAGTATGGAATGTAGTTGCAGTAGGAATAAATCCAAGAAAGGACTGTCTGTCAGAAAAAGGCTGCTAGGTATCGGTGGCCTTTTCCACATGTAGTTAGACAGGTCTCTCACAAAACAAAATTAGCACATTCTTTGGTCCAATCTTAGGCTAGAAGGAATCCTGGTTCATATTAGTGTTATATAATGGATTTGTAGTCAGATCACTTCTTGTATGTAGTGTTGTCAAAATGTTTGGTATCATGCCTTGGGCAGTGCTTTTTGTCTTGACTGTAATGATAGGATAGCATTTGCATCCCCCTCCCCACCTCCCACCCCTTTTGTTTCTGTTTTTGTTTTTGTAGTGTAGCCTCTTTACATTTACACTAGCATTTGGAGTCTTCTGGACTGTCAGTTTACTATATGTGAGCAATAAAGATTTTGCAGAAAAAGGAAGATTTTAGAGAACTTTGCTATACTTCTTTGTGTCTGTAGGGTGTTGTAAATTTTTCAAATTGCTTCATCTTGTATTTATTTGTATATTGTCTGTATATGAAGGCTGTGGCTTAATGGTAAGTTGGTTTTGATAGCAGTACAACTCGAAGCACGCCTGTTTCCTCACCTTCCCCCAGACATCTGTTGTGCCAGCAGTGCTTGTACGGCTCTGTCCTGAACCTGATCAAGGAACTGATCTAGTTTTAAAACAACCTTGTAAAGACTGTATGGTATTTGTCCTTCTTCCAAAATGTGAATGAATTTTTAAAGGCGATAGCTGTGGAAAAACGTGCCCAGATAGGTATTTCCTTTGTAGGGCATGAACATGTTTCATGAAATGAAAGCACAAGTTCTCTTCCAGAAGTATATCAGACCTCTGGCTTAACTTGCTGGGAGAATTGGTTAACAATGGATGGGCATGCAACTGTCAATGAATTCATTCACTTCTTTTACAAGTGGCTGGATGATTTTGAGATAACAGTGGTGATGACCCCATCATTATGAGAAAATTCCTTGGAACATATGTTCACAAAAATCAACCCTGCAATACCAAACCCCACTGATGTCACAGGGTACTGCCAGCTCTTAAATTGTCTCTGCAGGAAATAGTTTAATTTTAGTTGATTATATCGGTGGATTTTGATCCTTCCCCCCCGACTCTTCAACCAATCTAAGTTTCATAGCTGAACACTTTACAGGCAGAATAATTCCAGAGATTCTTGGTTTGAGTTTTTAGTGGTGTGGCACAGACATAAGGTTTGTGGGGTTTTTTAATGTATAGCTGATATGGGAATTGATCATAGACACAGTGTAATACTCTTGTGAACACAGCCCTTAATTTATCAGAATATGCTGGAGGCTTTTCCTCACTTTCTCATCTGTTTGATTAAGTTTTCACTCCATTTTCCACTATAATGGATATGTTCTTTGTAAAAAACATTGAAGTCCTTAGGTGTCCTCCCACATGCCTAAAAACTCCCTTGGCAGACTGAAAACACTTTGACAGCTGGCTTTTTGGGTCAATTAAAAATAATGCTACATTGCTAATGGTAATTTTTTCTTTACTAACCATGAGGGAGCTGATGTCTGAATGTTATGTTGTTGAGGGTTTTTTTGTAGTGGATTGTTAGATACCATCATAAGTCAAACTTATTGTGTGTTTGATCCAGTCCACATTTCACATGTCTAAAAATAATATTTTCCTACCACTCCTTTCTCTACCACCAACTCTCCTCAGTGGTGTTAAAAGTACTGCTCCCATGTAGCTCTTTACTAGAGACATCTCCTGCACTCCAAGAAGACCTACTTAGTCTTCAAAACTAGCCAGGCAATGGTTACTTCTAGGTGTCCAGAACTGCTCTCCTCCTCACTGGAAAGAGTGGAAGAGCAGCACTTGGGAGATGGCTGTTCAGATGCTGGTTTCCAATTGACACCGCTCGGAGGCCCAGCCTGTGGCCAGCCTGTGGCCCTGCCCAGCTTCACTGGGCTGCAACAGTTTAATTCCTGCTCTGGGAGGCTGAGGCTGAGTTTATGATGCTGTTGCTGTGATGTCATTCACTCACGTGCAACTTGTGGGTACAATCCTGTGAAAGAGGATCCCAAACACCTCAGGTTCTTCACTGTTCAATCTTTGCCTGTGTTTTAGTGCCTCTCTCTCTGTGTGGATATTTTAAGAGGAAGCAATTATTTTTTTAACATGATTGATAGTGATACAGTATCTTCAACAGTTCTAGGCTGTCCTTGCAGATCTCAGACCCACATTTTGATTCCTTCTGCATGCTCAGCTAAGGTGTTTTTTTGTTTTCTACTTTGCCTTCTGGCACCCATCTCAGACACAGTTGTATTTTTCCTTTCAGTGGGTTTTGGATGAGTGCTAAGCCGTTTACGTCATCTGCTGTATGGGCTCAACACCACTCAGTAATTAGGAAGTATCCGCATTTCATTGCTGTCCTGGGGAGTTCAACAACCATTTTTATTGTAATATCTAGACTTTTTATGTAATTCTCTTGATCATGCCTCAAAACTGACTGGGACCAAGACTGGAAAAATGAAAGGCTTTGGAAGCTGTTGAGGCACATAGCTGTAAAAACTGCATGAGGAAATCTAGTGTTTTTCATCCAAATAGAACAGCTTTAGTCTGTCGGGACCGATCATCTTTGGAGTTTCATTCTGTGTTGGCATTGCAGATGATTGCTATATCACATTGATTGAGACAGGAGCACCAACCCTCTCAGAGCTGTGGAGGCTTATGTGTCACCTCAGTGACAGGAACTTTCTGCAGAGAGCTTGCATGCCGCTATAATTTTAATTTAAATTTCCATGTCCCAAAAAGGTTTCCATGGAATTAAGTTGACAAACTAGCTCAACTCATAGGAGTTATGGATGATGTGCCACTTCTTGTTGATAAATACTCCCTTTGTTTAAACAATTTGAAATTCTGATGTAACATAATGACTACTTAGGAAGTATTTCTGGAGCTGATTATGAACTGATTTTTCTTGTGCCGTGGATCTGTGTAAGCGCACTGCAATTAGCGACTCCTCCTCGGTGATGTAAAACTGCGGCAGGTGTCAAAATAGGACAGTGTTGCAAGATTTGGAGACAGACTGCTGTGATGCCTCAAGACATCTGTATATAAGCCTCCAAGTTTAACAAAATTTTGTTAATCACAAAAGGTTCCTTAGTCGTTGGTGAGTTTAATATGTAGATTGAACAATCAAAGCAAAATTCAGCTTCAAAAGAGCCTCTGGATGTTGTCTGGTCCGATCACCTGCTCAAAGCAATGCTGACTTTGGAGATCATGTAGCTCGTGGCCTTCCGTGCCTTGAGTGTTTATCAGGTTCTCTTTGATCTCTGCCTAGGTAGTTACCGAGGCTGCACTTCCCTGTAAAGATCTGGTTCCCTGCAGTCCGTCTACGGCGCACGCTGCAGTGATCTCAGTGTCGGGACATTCTTCCTTCTTGCATAAACTAGAACATTTGAGGATAAATGTTCACTGAAGTTTTAGCAGAAGAAGCAGGAATAACCTCTTCTGCTTTAAGCATCCAGCTGTTAGCAAGACAGACATTGAGCAAATGAGATTGATTTTGTCAAACAAATATCAACTTTTTATTCCACTGCAAAACAGTCTGCTTCAGACTATTTATAATCACAAATGCTCTATTTGTGTGCAATTTATCTGACTAAGGATAATTCAATTCAATGTCTTGAAATATATGCAAAGAATAGAGGGAAAATTTATACCTTGTGCAGTCAGCAAACATTTGGACCCTGCATGACAGTAAATCAGATGTATCATACTGTTCCTCTTTTCCTGGCAAGTTATGAAAAAACAGGTCAAGAAGTGTTGGCAGCCGGCATAGCCTTTTAGACCTAGGTAGCTGGTAATGTGGTGCCTGGATTCTTCAGTTCTTGCCAGGGAAAAGAAATAAGATTTGGTACTGTATTTGATTTGTGCTGCTTTGATTTATGTTCTCCGTTTTTTGCTGAGGGAGCAGAATCTTTGTCATGCATGCTGCAGCCTGGAAACACCTGCAGTCCCAAGGACTTCGAACTCTGAGATTTTAATGTTTGGCCCTCCCATAAGTATAATGAAATATTAAACTCCTTCTGAGCCTTCTTGTGAAAATACAAATTATCTAGATTAATGTAGGTTTCTAACCTCAGAACCTGTTAAATTTCAGCACTAATAAAGCTTAGCAGAGATGGGGTAACTGGCTGCAAGGTTTTCTCAGGTAATACTCTTTTACCATGCTGCTCTTAAGCACTTCTGCATCTGTCTATTTTCAGACATATATTATCTCCTGCTTAGGGCAGAAGTCCTTAAGTGGCAGGTTCAAAGTCATTTCCCCCTCAACCATATGCTACTTTAATGGTGACAAGTGGGAGTGAGGAAATATGCCTCTGCTGTAGTGTTAGAAAATGCATTAGCTTTGTGTGTTGTGGGCTCCTATTTCAAAATGTGCTTAGCAAAAAGAATCAGAAAATCCAAGAAACAGGACACATGGGTGATCCACTTTTTGGTATCTCTTTCATCTTCAAGGCTCCAGGGTATTGGAACGAGATAATAAAATCTTCAAGCTGTTTGTATTGCTTCCAGAGGAATTATTGTGCCTGGCTAGAAAGGGTGTAATTTAAAGGTCTGCTTTGTGGTCCTGGCTATTTAGTCAGTAATATGTATTTTCTCTCTCTTCCAATGAGTCTTTGCATGTGCTCAGAAGTGTATGTATCCAGTGACTCGATTGACTTTTGTAAATTGAAAGGTAACCTTTCCATCTTAAAATTTAGCTTTTAATTGATGTTTCAAGCATTTCCTTTCTTTGAACAGGAAAAAAACTTTATTTTCTTTCAAGGAAAATGACTGTTTTTTATTGGGAATGATTTTTCATAAAATTGTTTGTAATAAATCCATAGCATTTTGAAGCCTATTTCCTTTATCCTATCTTGCCAAATGGTGTCTTTCATTATAAAACCAATTTAGCATACAGTGAAGAGACTGTGCATTACAGTGTACTGAAACCTGTCCCTTTAGTGGCAGCAATGCTGAGGCCGTTGGGCAGTAATAGAGGTGGATTTGGCTGAGGATGAGAAATGCCTCTATGTGTAATTAAACTTGGAGTAAGCTCCGAGGAGAGGGAAGAAGCCTCTGGAAGAAGGTGTGTAGTTACTGAGTTCACCATTTCTGAACTTCCACAGGGGGTTTGTTGAGGTTCATTGTGGTTCTTCCCTTGGGTTTAGTCAGTGGAGGAAGCAGGGGGGATGCAGGGAAGGAGACTGGGGCTCTAAATAAATATGTTAAGGACCCTTTGATGGGATGGACTGGAAGGGACAGATACCAATGTGTGTTTACGATACAGATCTGTGACAGCGGCAGCTGAGATTAAGCAACTGTTTTCCAAAACATAAACTGCTATTAAGGTTCAGGAGCTTGTGATTTCTGTTTGTTGGCAGAATTTCCAAGTGTTTAGATGGGTGTGGAGCTGTGCTTGGTTTACAGAACTGCATTTATAGCAGATACTAAGGTAAGCTTGAAACCTTTGTGTTCCTGGTGTCCCTCCTCACTTCCTTTTTTTTTCTTCCATCCTCCCACAAGCTCTTGGGCTTTTTCAGTGTGTTAGTGAACGTTTTTCTGTACAATTTTTAGGGTGGTCTTTTGAAAGTTGCTTGGCAACTACTAGTTCTCGTTGATGAGGAGCTTGCATATAATAGTCCTAAGCCTTAAAGCATTTATAACAATTTCAGAAGAGAGTCATGTCCAGGAAAGAATCCAGGCTTTCATATTGGGACGCTTACGAGTGGTTAGAAAAGTTCTGTGAGATTACACTTTAGGATACCTGCTGTTCAAGATAGTTCTTGCAAAGGTGAGGATACATTTTCAGTGTTTTAAGCAATAATTACAATGAAATCAAAGGAGTTGGCAAAACTCCTTGTGTAATATGGGGAATGCTGGATTTCTGCTCTCTTACTCTTCAGTCTGGTAGCATAGGGAAATGATAGGGATTTGGCCAGTGCCATGACTCGACCTTTTATTCAGTAGGAGCTTTGCTGACTTCTGGGAAGAGACACCCTGTCCTGCCTCTGGCTTAATTTCAACCTTCTGCTTAAATATTTCATCTCATGAACGGCTCTTACATTTGTTTTGTTCCCATAAGAGGAAGAAATGCTATTTTCTACTTTAATAGTGAAGAATTTAATATAAATTCAGTCTTGACATCAAAACACCGTACTCTGATTCCTTGGTGGAGGTAGGAGTTCTTCATGTATCATTTGTCTGTTTTCACTCACAGCCATCCCTCCCTTCCAAGTGATCTGCCTTTCACTCAGGTTGACAATGATGAACTAAGATGATTGGATTTTTGGTGGTTTACTGAGATTCCTGAACAGTACATGAACGTTGGTTCTCTGTATACACTGATTAACTGTGTCATTAATTACTGGGATTCTTCCTTACCTTGTAGCTCTGCTCTATCATATTTAAAATTGTTTTGAAAGTTCCTTGGGGCAGTACAAACCACCTATAATTCATCATGTCAAACATCTAGCACACATGCAGTACAAGGTAAGTGGCAGTTAGTTGGTGCTCATGGATGTCACGGTCTGTGAAGCTAAGCTTATCAGAGAGTGAGGGCAAAGAGTGGGACGGGGGAACAATGCAGTCTCTAGATACTGGTTCTGTTCATACCAGTCCCTCTTCTGCAGTTTCTAAGGACTTTAAGGCTCTGCAGTTGCTATTTGGCATCTTACAGAAATGCTGTTTGCACTCCAAAAGCATCCAGCTGTGGGATCCCCCTGGGATCTGCAGCCCTTGTACCCATAATTCCCTGGTGCTGCAGCGTAAGCTTTCACTGTTACTGTAGTTTCCTGGCTCTATTGAAATTACCCATGTAGATGTTCCTAGATGATTCTTGATGTTCCTCTCAGATTAACACTGACAATTATTAAACAGAGAGCACTTCTGGAAAATAACAGTTATCCCAGAGGAATTTGGGCTCCAGTCTCCCTTTGAACTTCACCAAACCGGGCACCTACCAAGTTCTAAATACCTTCAAGGACTCGAGTCTTGGACCCATAGGACATGGTGCATGTAGTCTGGGGAACAGCATTTAGCTTTCAGAGCAACTTCACTCCTGTAGAGTGAATTAAACTGCATAATGTTTTATGCTTGTACGACACTCTTTTTTCCTAAAGGAGAAAGAATTTAAAGCCTTTAACAGTGCAAAGCACAGACTTAGAACTATCAAAGGAAAAAGATAAGGATAGATGGTTTCTTTGACAGTTTTGTCTCCCTGCTGTGCCAAGTGACAGCCAACATCTTATTTTAGAGGAAAGCTTTCCACACTGAAATCAGTGTCACAGGAGTTCTTTCATTTGGCCTGATCCAAACCATGGTTGATCCTGGTGATTCTTTAAAGTATTTTGGATCAAAAATTAATAGGATTCATTCAAGGGTCATCATAACCAAGTAGGGCCACTGTGACACTTCCCTAATTAACACTTTAAGTAAATAATGCTTTGAATTATTTACAGATTTATTGTTTTGAATGGTGTTTTGTCAAACAATAAATGAATATGAGCAATTTGCTTTTAACCTGCTTCTGATGGACAATTTGGCTCCAACACTACACTCTAAAATTACAAAGCATTTTTAGTGGTTGCATTTATTTGTGGAAAAGTTAGATTTAGTTTTAGAACAGCACAGCAAAAAAGCACTCCTAATGAAATTAAATCTCTGCTCTCATCTGGCTGCATATCTGGAGAAACTGCTTAATTCAGCATTTAATCATGGGAGAGTAAATTATTCTAATTTTATTTATTGATTAGAGCAATGCTAGGTTAAACTAATATCATATTAAATTGTTGCACTCTTCAGCATTGATGTACCATTTTGCAAGAGCACAGATATATATGGAGGTGTCTTCTGAAATTCTAGGAGATCGATTTTTAGACTGTTTTACAGACCTTGACAAATAAATTTATGCAGTCATAAAAATGTTTTTAGAGACATAGTTCTTCAGGACTTCTCATTGAAGGTTTTCAATTTACAGAAGGATGCTTACTACCATTTTTACAAATCTATCTGCTGTCATTAGTATTTTTTTTCACAAAGAATGCATGTATGTACGGAAGGATTGTCTTTGCAAATAGAGAATGTATGCTTGGAAGTAGGCAGTTTTTGCTGATGGGCTGTTAGAACAGTCTGTGGTTGGGTACCATGACTGGGACCCTGAGAGACAAATGGAGAGAGCATTATGTTTTCCATACGTGAAAACATGGCAAATCAATAACTCTTCAACTGAATTTGAATACATTCTCACAATGAAAATTGGATGCAACTGAATTGTTTTTGTGTGCCTGTTTCCACTTCATTTTTCAAACTGGTGTGAAGAATCTTGAATGTTCAGAGACCAGTTTGTTGATCAGAGTTAGAAGAGGCAGGTACACTCTTAAAAGTCATGTTTTCTTTCTTGAACCTTCTTTGCTAAATGCCAACGTTTGCTTATATACTTGATCTTCCCCAGGAAACATCAAGTGGTTTCAAGCTTAAAGTGAAGATTTAGTGTAATAAGTGGAGGTTTTAAAAAAATGTATTAAGTAACAAAAGTAACGAAAATTTGAAATGGCTTTTGAAGAGAGGACAGTAACAGGAAAGGTTTATATGCTATTTTCCCAGGAATCTCTTCTGAGATGCAATTACTATGTCTGCTTTGCTTTCCTCCAACAGGGTAATTACAGACAGACACACTGGGATAAACTCCTCTATGTTTAGGAATCATTCAAACACTATAATGCTGTGTTTATGGAAAGTCTGTAAATTAGCTGTGAACACTCCAGAAATCATCATCATGGCTCAGCTCACGTGGGGTTCAACACCGACAAACGGGCTTTTCTTGCTTCAGATGACATTTTTGTTTGTCTCAAAGGAGGATCCATGCAGTATGGGCCACTTGGGAGATATGTCTCTCTCCCACTTCTAATTAAAACAACTAATTTAAAAGAGGAAGAATTTAATTTTCTCTTCATTATTTGCAAAAAGCCCAGAAGTGATTTCTATCACAGCCTTTTAATGGCAGAAGAAAATGCCTTCCACAATACAGCAATGTTCCTCACCTGACAAAGCATCACACCAGGAGATTTTAATGGGAATCCTCACAGTGCTGTGTATTAAGGATTCACCTTTTTTAAAGTCTTATGGAAGAGGTTGGCACCCCCCTTTTTTTTTCTTTTGAGACAGGCACTTATTGTTTTCTTTTATTAGCAAAAATCAGTGATTACTGTTCCTGGGTGTCAGCCAGCACTCAGGTATTGCAAGTTTACACCAAATCTAAATTTGGCATTTCAGATTTTTCTACTCTGAGAATTTACATGCATGGAAACAGGGCATGCCCAATGTGCACAGATGAAGTGGGATTTTTTTACTACTTGTTTTTTGTATCTACCTATTTTAAACTTTTTGTATGTGCTTGTGAAATCAGGGAGAGGTGTGGAGAAAAGAGTTGTTTCTGTAGTTTAGTTCAATCAGTGAACTATAAAATGGCATTTCCTGGTCAAGAAACTTTAAAATGTATTTGGGGTGTGTGTGGATGTTGCTGTGATATAAGCCAGCTCTGGGATTAGCCTGCCACTAAACTCCAGTAGATGTGCCCACCACCCCCACCTTATGTGACGACACGTATCTGGTCTTTTGGATCATTTTTTCCTGAGACAGGGTTGAATAGTTGGACACCACTGAGCCTGTTAGTGGTGATGAATCTGGTATATTGATCATAAAAAAATGACCTCTGTGTTTTGAAGAAACATGCTTCCAATGTGATAACATCTGTACTGGGATCCCTCATAGAGCTAGGAGTTAAAAAAAACATTTAGGTTAACATATTATGGAAATGGTTTGCATACTTTGTAGCAGATAATAAGAAGGGTATTTGCTTTCCTTTCATTATTAGAAGTGCAGATTTTTCAGCCATGAATGTTGACCAGCTGTAGAATTGTTTGAGATTTTTGTATCAGACCTTTACTGTTCTAGGAATTTGATTCTGGAAAACTGCAAGAAATACTATTCTGGAAGTTGATGACATCTTCAATTTCTTACCAGTGCTAAAGAAAAGAACATCCCTGCAGTCTTACATGTGTATTTGTGTGCTTGATCTGCATGATGTATTATGAAATTGGCTCCTCCTTTCTGCAGTATACCATCATTCTGCCTGTGCCCAAGTGTAGTAAAGCCAAGTTAACTTTCTGTCAGTACATAGAGTATTGCCAACATGAGACATGGGGATGAAAGCAGTGTGGAAGAATTGTAGCCTGAAGAAAATTTCAGCCAGTCCACCTTCATTAACATTAAATGGCCTTGGAAAGTCTGAGGTGTAATCTGGAAGGAAACTTGGAAGGTAGCAGGACTGTGGAAGGGGAGTTGAGATATGAGAGGATTTGTGGCTGTGTTGGAGAGGGAATACATATAAAGCTCAGAAAGTGACCTGGCTTCTGAAAATAACCAAACAACCAAGTGACAAAAGGCTTTATCACTGCTTACCTTCATCACAAGTCTTCAAGACACCCCTTTAGATTAATATTGCTGTTCTAGTGCTTAATGTGACTGATGGCTAAATTATAGGTAATGTTCTTCTGGTAGTAATTGGAGTAGAAATCACTGTTCTTGCCATATACTGGAAAATAGCTGAAATGGTTTTGGTGTTATAAAACTCTCTTGATTAAAATAAAGCCTGATACTTAAGCTTTTAATGACTAAAGTAGTAAATGTCTCTGGTTCTAGAGTGGTTTCATAGCTTCTTCAAATTACTTATCAACTACTAAAGCACCACTTAGTATGAAGGAGTAAGTATGACAGAAGGAATATGTTGCTGGAATATGTAGAGATTCTGTCTGTGCATTGCATATATTGTATGTGTTCTTGTTCATATTTTTATATGCAGTAATCTTTATATAATGTAACAAAGAGTCTTCACAAATTTGTTCTGAAACAGTTTTTTATTCCATGGCCCCCAGATACAGGACATGGCTGCACCTAGATATGTGTAATGACGTGACCTGGAAACTCTGAAAGTATCCTACAGCTGAGCTGGAGCTGAACAGCTTTATGGCTGTTCAGAAAGAAGGACTTGGCTGAGGAACAGGCTATTCCAAAAGTTATTACAGCTGTAGTCTTTACTTTTAATCCTATAACTCCAGTCAGCTGGTATCACTTATTCATAACCCTCAAATTAATTGGATACAAGTGAGCATTTTGTTATATAAAGGGAAGTTTGCTAATCATGCCTAATGAGCTGTCATGGCCTTACATCACAGCCATCATCAGTGCTTTTTCTGGGAGTGCACACATTTGGTGATCTCTTTTGATGGAAATGAAGCTTGTTATTCTTTTAGCTAATTGTCTTCACGTAGATTACTAAGCATGTTCAGCTGGTTGCATTGATTAATTGTATCATTAGTATTTGTTCTTAAACATCCAGGCTTTTTTATCTCTGCAAAGATATAAAAAAGCCAAAACAAAACAGAAAAAGGCACTTATGGTGGTCTGCATAGCCAAAATTAGACATACCAAGGGATGATCAGAGATCTGTGTGGTCTTCTAGTACAACAGCACTACTTGAACTAGCTGTTCAGAACCAGAGGATGACACATCAATTAGCTGTGCAGGAAGACCAAAAAAGAAATTGTTAACTATTGATGTCAAGGTGTTGGTAAGAGTGCAAAGCAGAATGAAGCTGAACAGCTCTTGTGCAATACATTACCTGCAAAAATGGCATTAAATAAGTGCAACGCTCGCTTATAGTGTTAGCATATGTTTACTATTACCAAATAGCCCTGTCATGCTGCAGTGCAGAGCTAGGAAGTATAAATCCTGCATATAAGTTTAAATAGGTGGACATGTGATTTTGAGAGAATCTGCCTGATCTAAATTTTTTAATTGTAATGTGATATAATTTTTGCTTTGTTTTCTAGGTAGTAATTTATGTCATTACAAATGTCAGTGGTATTCTAATCATTAGTGATTTTTTTTTTTAAATGACAATACAATCTCTGAATCTAACCTGTACTTTAGGGGAGTAATTAGCTTACTAGATTGCAGTAATAGACAGTCATAGACTAAGTCTGTGACCAGATGATAATTATTAAGGCAGAAATAAGTTCTTTCAGTCTACGTCCCTTGGTCCAGTCCCTGCAGCATTCAACATCATCCTTCTCCTTTGAGGTTACTGCTCTGGAACTGAAAATCACTGCACACCCTTCATCATCTTCAAAGCAAAGCTGGCCATTCTAAAGATGAATGAGACACAAGAGCCTCTTTAAGACAACCTGACTGATTTTACAGTGAAGCAACCAAGGGAGTGTTGACATGAATCTTTCTTCCAGCTGCACCAAGAGACTGGCAGCTGCCAATGGGAGGTTACACATTTGAGGCCAATAAAAAGGGGGGGGAGCTTAACTCACAGGTTAAATAATTTTAAACACACCTGGCTTTAATATTATCATTGATTTGCCTGAGAAATTTGAGTGAAGCCTGCCAAGCTGCGTGCTCATGATTTACAGGATTTCCCAGTCTGCAGATCTTGGAATACAGGACACTTGCACAAGAGCAGAACAGGTTAATGAGAAGATCTTGGGACAGTGTGCTCTCCCAAACTTTGATTAGAAACAAATATGCTTTTTGAAGTCTAATGCTTGAATCCCATACCTTGCCAAGAAACTACTGGTAGTTCAGTTAATACAAATAATAGCATAATTTGTGGAAAGTCCCATTCAGTCGAGATGTCCTACAGGTAGCTATAAATCTGCAATTGTGTGATGCTACACCTGCCCACAGCAGATGTTTAGAGATCATGCCTTACTTGTAATGATTTAGATTTGTCACCTGTCTGTCCCCATCCCCTCCCTCAGTTGTAGTACACCAGTACATAGAAACTGGTCAACACACACGTTCAAAAGTGTGCATTGAGTCGTTGGTTTGTATGGGACCATGTACCAGTGTGTGTGCAGAGACAGGGCACGGATCTGTGTGGTGAAGGGGATACATAAAACTGCTTTATGAGTATGTAGCCAGCTGTGTCACATTAACTAACTACACTTTGCTTATCTTATACATTGTATTCCTTGAGTCTGTCTGGTCAGGCTGATGGTTGGACTCAATGATTTTTTGCCAAGAAGGCCAATGGGATCCTGGGGTGTGTTGAGAGGAGCATGGCCAGCAGGTAGAAGGAGGTGATCCTCCCCCTCTACTCTGCCCTGGTCAGGCCTCACCTGGAGTCCTGTGTCCAGTTCTGGGCTCCCTGGTATAAATCAGACAGGGATCTCCTGGAGAGAGTACAGTGGAGGCCACGAGGATGATGAAGGGCCTGGAGCATCTCCCCTGTGAGGAAAGGCTGAGTGAGCTGGGGTTGTTCAGCCTCGAGAAGAGAAGACTGAGAGGGGATCTCATCCATGTTTATCAATATTTGACGTGTGGGAGACAAAGGGAGATGGACAACCTCTTCTTAGTGGCCTGTGGGGACAGGACAAGGGTCAGTGGTCACCAGTTGGACCTCAGGAGGTTCCACACCGATGTGAGAAAGAACTTCACTGTGAGGGTGACGGAGCCCTGGAACAGGCTGCCCAGGGGGTTGTGGAGTCTCCTTCTCTGGAGGTATTCAAGAGCTATCTGGGTACTGACCTGTGTGACTTGCTCTGGGGAACCTGCTCTAGCAGGGGTTTGGACTCAGTGATCTCTGGAGATCCCTACCAACCCCTACAATTCTGTTATTCTGTGATTAAAGGCTTTTCCTGCTTTGAGGATTCTGTGATCAGATACCATTGCTCACTTGACCACTCCTTTTGATTTAGTAGTCTCGTTTTCAAATAATATTTTGGTCCTTTCCTATGAGTAGACAGTACTTTTCCATATACGCTTATTTCTCACATAGCACCAAGTGTCTGTACATTATTTTAATGACATTATTTTTATTTATAGTGAATTTCGTGCTTTATGTTAAATCTTGCTCATGAGTGCTCCATAAAATCTGGGGGCTTAGGTGTTGTAAGAAAAGCAAATTGAGTATTTTAACTGATCACCACAAGCTGTTTGATATTTTCATAGTAAGCAAGAAAATATCAGTGTGTCTTGTTTCTATGGAGTGACTGTATAATAATATATTTAATTCCTTTAGGAGATGGGGCAACAAAATCAAAGGAAAATGTACTGCTTCATCTCCTGGAGAGGGATGAAGCACTCAGTGTATAGAAGCCTTTCAGTGTACATAATTCTATATACAGTATATTTTATAGGTTTGGGGTTTTTATCACATAACAATAGAACTTAGAGGTTTTCAGCTTTAATTTTTATTCTGTAATAAGATGATGTGTTTTCATTTGATATACCAAGATAAAATGAGTACAGTTTTATCTTGTATTACAGCTATGTATAGCAACACATTATCATCCATGTGCAGTAGGACTTACAGTCACTTTGAAAAGAGAGTAGAAACTATTTCTGTACAGAAGGTTTCATGACATTTCATGAGGTGCAGCCTTGTAGCATGGCTTGGGCAAAATTACTCTGTGTATCACTGAGGATAAATTAAAGTTCCAGGATGGAAGATGTACAAGGAAGAGCATTATACTTGTTTATTCTGAGCCTGTACTCCTTGTTAGAAAGGAAACCTGTTATATTTTTGATAATTGGTAGCTGTTGTATTGCAGCTTTTATGCCAAAGCCTTTTTATGCTGTGGTCATTGTGCAAACCCAGTCCGAAGCGAGACATTAGTGCTGGCCAAGGTACGTTGCTGAGACTGATGGATTATCACTGCTGTAATTTAGTGAGTTAAACTTCTATTGTCCCTCACCGAATTTATTGAGAATATAGGTTAGTTCCTATTTGGTTAATAACAAGGATGGTTAACTGTAAGAAAATGGGCTTTTGTCAGTGACATTCCTGAACTGTTTGTTGTTTGTGTCCAGTCACCTGTCACACTGTATTACTTCTGCCCTGTGCTTTCTTACATTCTCTGAAAGAGAGTAGGAGCTCAAGTGACTTTGTGTTTTCAAACAAAGATATTTTTATTTAAGATTGGGTAAGGCTTTCCTACCTAATATTGTTATCAAGAACCAGTGGTTGTCCAAATATTCATTAATAATATATGATCCACAGATAGTGAGAGCAAGTATCTGCTGCTGTCCATGAGGGAGTTAGTTTGTTCTGGAGTATTCCTCGGTTTCTAACAATGTCTCCAACATGCTGGGTGTTTGTCTGTGGTACTGTGTCAGATCTGGACAGAACTGGTATAGGATGTGTTGGAAATGGTTGAGCTGTCACCAGAAATGGCTTTCAGAGGCAGTGTTGTAGGTGGAATGTTTACTTGTGGGATGCCCAGCAAAGTATCTGTTGGGAGCAGGACGGTCAGCTCATGGGTCAGTACATAGTTGGATGCCCAACTCCTCCTCCCTGCTGGTGCTTTCTAACATCTACCCTTCTTGTCCAGGCTACTGCTAAGGAGCTGCTCGCTTTTCAGTGGATGAGATTTTGCTCCTCTCCTCTTATCCAAGGTCCTTTGCAGTAGCTCAGGGATTCCTAGTCCTTGCCAGGGATTTTGAGGACTCTGCCAGGCTGCCCTGTGCAAGGGAAGCCGAGTAGAGGAAAATGCTCGTGGCACGTTGACCCATTCCCCACAGCATCTGTTTGGTAATGCAAACATGGGCATTTATTCTTTGCATGTTTTACAGTGACACTTTTCTTCTTAGTACTTGCTTCTGTCCAGATCTTCAGCAACCAAGTTTAATCCCATAGAAATCAGGGAGGATCAGTATGAAGCTTCTCTCTACATGAGCTTGTTTCTGCACATTTTTCTGAGATTTGGAATGAACTGACAGACTTGCAACTGCAGCAACAAATGTCTGTCCACTGAGAATTACAGATCTTAGAGAACTTCCATCCAACCAGGTACCCATCTCCTGAAAAGCTTCATGTCAGGGAGTGATTCTTTATGGACTGTGTGAAATGATAAGTGAGGTTTACATTTCATTTGTACTTTCTTTTCTAATTCTTAATACACATTGTGCAGAAAGACTTTTTTGATTTTTTTTTTGAAAAATCACCACATTTCTCCCTAAAATGAGCTGTATCTGCTCCTGCACATAGGACAATCCCTGCTTGCTCCACAAATCCATTTCCTTGCCCAAAACAGGGAGATACAGTTCCATTTCATTATTCATCATCTTTTAATTATCTGTTAAGGTAACATGAAATATCATCATCTGGCAAACTTGAAGTCATATCACTTTTTTATAGAGTCATGATTCATGGAAAGAAGTGCCAGAAGTGCCTAGTGAGAGCTGTGCAGTGAAGTCTTCCTCTGTTCTTCCAGGAGTTTGGGTAGAGTACACTGCAAAAAATCAGGTCACAACTTTCAGTAGTACATCATGTCACAGTAATCCATGTCACATTTGAGGATCAATCCTAAAATACTTATTTCAACGAGGTTTAATCATAGTGGAAGGTTACACCTGCTACGAATAGAGAGATCAGATGGAAATGGCATGAATGATGCTTCAGGTCTCAGTATTTTACAGACTGGATTGTGGACACCAGAAGGTCCATGGGTTATTTTGAATGGACCTGCAAAAGATCAATCTTGTAGTCTGTATAATTCAAATTGCTCTTCTAGCATAGGGCACTAGGGGACACAAATGGAGACAAATCAAGATGTACTAGTTTAAGGCAAAGCACAATCCCGTGTGCCTATTAGACTGCAATGTAAGCTGCAATTGCAACTTTCTTAACAAGCTTTGTTACATAAGGTCCCTGAAATGTAATAAGTACTCATCTTTTATGTGTGGAACTGAAGGCACTTAACAAACAACACCTGTTCTTACAACTTGTCCTACACAAAAGGCTTTTTTTGTATATGGAGGTTTTTTTTTTTCTAAGGAACCCAAAGGATTGGCATCCAAATTCCTTTGCACATTTCTGTTAAAGAAATTGAGCTTGTACCCCCATTTTATATTGGTAGATAATCTGTTTCAGTTAACAGAATACTTTTAAATACTTTTCTGAGGACCTATGTAGTGGCATAACTGTTTAAACTGGGATGGCCGAGCTCACACTCCCAGTCAGGCATACCCACCTTTGGAGGCAGTGGAGTACCGTGAGCTCCCATTGAACTGAGATGTGAGGGTACTTACAATGTACTTGCAGTATGGACACTTGAAGTCTATTAAATCTTCTAATCTTTACTGAGATTAGGTAAAACTCTTTCTCTTTTCCAACTTAGGTTAGAAAAACTCTGATGCTTATTTATATATTTTCATAGGAATCTATAGAGGTAATTGATTTGTGTGGTGTTGTAGCTATCTAGGGAACAACTATATGCACAGTGTTAGTAATGTAACTAATGAAAAATTACTGGCATTAAAAACATCAACCCATGTGTTTTGTTACTTATTTGTATGCAATACAAAGTTATTATGTCTCACACTTCAAACTATATTGTGTGGGTTAAGGAAGTCTCACACTATACTGAACATAACGCTATACAAATATGTGGAGGTCTCTCTTGCTGGAGATGAGATACCCAGTTTGCTATAGCAGTGCAGTATTTGCTGTATTTATCATGACAGTCAAATCTGCAATAATTTCTAGAAAGAAATACCGTGCTTTATAAAGACCTAAACTTAGCATTTCAAACATTTCCTTTCTTGAACTCATTTTTCTTTCTGATATTTACTGTAAATTAGAACCATGATTAAAATTATTGTCTCTTCCTAACTAAGAAATAGTAACTTGTGCTAAGCTATTTTGTAGAAGAAATGTTTTTTCTGCCCATATAAAAATTTTAATGTATTGTTGGTAAAGCTTTTCTGCCTGGAATATTATTTGCTCATAGGAATAATGCTTAGATTTGCATCTTGAAACAGAATGCCAGAAAGAAAGCGTAGATTTAAGTCAGAGGTGTGGAACACTGTGGGAAGAGTCAGAAAAAGTAGGTACAGCAGAGATTTTTACCTGCATATCTGTGTTCTCATACCACGACAGAATGCAATGTTAAATGCTCCTGTCCTTATCTGGTTACCACATTGGATCTGCCCACAGCTGAGCTCCACTTTCTTGCTCATTCCATGTCTCTCCTGGATCCCCAGTATGGATGCAACAGCTCTCAGTACTGGAGAATTCATATCTATGTAACACAAATGTGTTTTGTTTTGTGATTTCAGCAATGATTTTTCAAAGGATCTGAAATGATCTTTGAGAAAGCATGTGATTCAGATTAGCATAACAGAAAAGCAGCTGTAGCTTTGCCCAGACACTAAAGAGGATGCCTAACGAGGAGGATATAGAGGATAAACATACACAGTGTTTACCTTGAGTATCCTGTCTTCTTCAGATTTGCTGATTGTACATAAAAGCAAAGGAGCATGCTGAGTATTTTGAAACACTCCCTTCTATAAGAATTTAAAAGCAGCACGTGTACTTCAGACAAATTACAATGTTTTTTGTGATTTTTGCCTTCCAAAAGCAGGTGGGTGAGGTTTGCACCTCTTGTTTAGCACCCAAAATACACGTCCTTTACAAGTCAAGAATTTTGAATCTCTTGTCATTTGTTATCTTCCTCTGCTATTTGAATATATCCCACAAATCTCTGTTGCCATGGAAAACTTATTTGGATGACTCCTTGAACTCCATTCAGCCTTCCTCTTAAAAGATTTCCTGCCCATCTGCCTGTATGATTGTCCTCTTTCTGTTGGGTCTCTTTCTCCAGCCCAGTGCTCCTGAAGCAGACTAGATACACAGAGGTGACTAGCCCAAGAGTCCAGGCTCATAAAATCAAAGTACACAGTTACAAGCACACAGTAAAAAAAAAAAAAAAGTATTAAATTGGCTTGGTATTTCTTTTATTTGCTTAATATCTTGTACTTGCCATTTGGTGAAAGGGGGTGGAGGGGGAGGTTGTTTGTTGCCTTCATTTTCACTTGTTAAGTGTAGATGTATGGAAATGACTCTAATGGTTTTCTGGCTTCTCATCCCAACACAAGTGAGAAGTCTTTTAGCATTCAATTGAGAACAAGTGTTATCAGATAAGGAGATAATTTCTGACAGCATTTTTCTTGATATTTAATTATGCATATCTTTCTACATAGTGTATGGCACTAATGCACACATGCAATACATACTCTAAGTAATCAGCCTATTGCCTTGATTCAGCTGCCATGAGATGATAAATTGTTACTGATTCTGGATTTAACGCTTGAATCATGGCCATAGCATATTTAAACGTTGTTGTGGGTAAGTAAATTTTGATTCTGTCTACAGGATTAGGAACACTGGACAGTATTGCTTTAAAAAGGTGTTGCTTAAAGCTTTTAATGGTAAAAACTGTATGGAAATCCTTTTGCAAATTGTCTTAGTGCATGAGCTGTAAGCAGTTTGTTATGGCAGCATTTTCTTCTAGATAAAATAGAAAGTTTGAACAGAGAATCCTACGTACCCTCAACTACTCCAAATCCTTTTTCTGAACCACTTTTCCTATAGGTTGGGGGTATATGTGATACATATATATATATAAATTGCTCTGTGATGTCATCTTACAGTTAAGTAAAATGTGTTAGGTACTAAATAGCTGGAGGGAAAATTTGTTCCAGGGATAAATTATTGCATAGCAACGATTCTTGAGAATTTCCACAAGCTATTCAAACAACTTATAATTCCACAATAATAGTAATGTAAACAGATGAAGCTTTTCTTAGCTAAAATATTACCGTTAAATTGGAAAAAAAAAAATTACCAAATCTACGTATTTCAATTTAGCAAGTACCCAAAATGTATTAGGCTGGTGCTGGAAAAAGCAGTTAATCAGACAGAACATGGCCATTGCTCTTTCTAAATACTAATGATATAACCCTCGGGGCAGTAAGAGCTGTAAGACTGATTAGAATGAAATTTTGTTTACTGAAAATTTAGAAAATACAGATTAGGATGCCTCACTTTTTGTTGAAAGAGGAATTTAAAACACTGCTTCTTCATTTGTTTCTCTTCTTGTAGTTCCTTGGAAATGTTAGAATCCTCCTTTGTGTGACAGATCCAGCTGCCTATACCAAACCTGGCTCTCAGGGTCTCATTTGAAACTGGGCAGTTAAACAAGGTTGTTTTCAGTTAGGCATGGCTGTTAACAGCAAGATTGTTGTCAAGATTTATAATCAGAACTAGCTGCCTGCTCCACAAAATAATATAACTAACTGTAAACTAAATGCTTTGCTTTTATATCCATTGGCATTCCCCAAATTGCCCATGAATCAAGAGACGCTTAACACTGACGGCCTTATGGGAACAGATGTGGTTCAAAGCAAATGGACTAATTGATTTGTTAGATAATTCTCTATAGTCACAGGCTGAAACTTGAGGAAGGTGAAAAATTCCACATAGCCCAGCATGTGGTTTTGATAGTGAAATATGTTGTGTCTTAATACTGGTGTGACACAATGTGAATATCAGTAAATAATGTCCCAGTGCCAATACGAGTGTGGGACAGTGGGGATGGATAGTCTATATACCAAGATTTTTATTTCATTTCCAGAAACCTGCCTGGCTTTTTTGGCTTGTATCATTCATTTATTCCATGTCTTTGTAGTATTTTATTTCTAGAGGTGAATTACATGAGTTCCAAGCAGCAGTACTAGGAGAGGAAAGTTACACAGACTTTCCTCGGATGTCTGTGGAGTTCCTGAGTCTTGGCCATTCACTGGGCTAGTCCACAAGTTCACTGTTCTAAACTTTCTCAAGTTGCTCTGGGGACAACAGGAACAAGGACTCCATTTTCTTCTAATGCTGTCACCACGACTTTGTTGTGTTGTATCAAATGTGAAGTGTTGGCAGATAAATGTTTCCATACAGAAAATGAGTTACTTTCACCAGTATTGTTGGAGTATCTTCACAGAAATTGCATTCTGTGTCTTTGAGAAGTCATTAACTTTCCTGATTGCTCTCCAATCATTGATAAGAACCATTTGAAGAGTTTGCACTGAAAGGACAAACTCAAGAGCTCTCCATGCGAACTCAGGTGTTCCTTGAGGTGAGAAATGTGCTGTCTGTATAATTTAAAGACATTTTCCCATGGAAAATGAGGTCTTTTTGCACTCTTCAGGAGCCTGTTAACTTGCAGCTGTTTAATGCTGACCACTTACATAAATAAACAGAAAGGTTGTACAAGGCATGAGAAAATCAGACACCTACATGACAAGGGGCATAAGAAAAATAATACTCAGCTATAAACCATGATATAAACTTTGTCCCTCTTGCTAACTGATTTATAAGCTGTCACACACATTTCTTCTTGGTTTTTTCATCATGAATACTTACAGGAAATTAGAAACTTTTGTACTTTTACAAAAAAAGTTTCATCTTCTCCATCAAGTAAAAGATACTTTAGGATAATGCTAGCACTTTACACTTATGAATAGCACCACATGATTATATGTGGGTTAGAGAGTGCCTGATTTATATCCAAGAAATTTTTGAATCCAAGAATATTTGAATATAAAAAACAAATATGATTTGTTGGAAAATACTCTTTATTCTCCCTTATCTTCCTTGCAGGCATCAGCACTCTATTTCTTCTTATGTGCTGAGATTTGCTTTCACCCCAAAAGCTGTACAATAGCTGTTTTATAGTCAGCTCCACGGTGCCTTTTGTGGAACCACAATTTTGCCCTTCCTCATCGAAATAGTCACAGTGTAAGAAATTTCTGCCACACGGGAAGCTGAAATTTATCTAGAAAGGGGCATCTTGTGAATAAACCTTTAATCAAATGACCACCAAAAGAAAAAAAAGTATCCCTGTTCATTCACATGAATCTTTTCAGAATTTTATATGGTTTGATGTTTGATCACAGGCTTGTTGATGTCATTTCAGCCTTTGAAAGCATTTTTCTCTTGCCTGTCCTGGTTGCCCAGGAGCTCAGATCAAGACACCACAATTTCCAACTTAGGAACAGTCCTTAAATGGGAACCCAGAAGTGTTGAGAACCCAGTGTGCTCCAGCTCAGGGAATGCTTTCTGAGCTCTGTGCTACACTAGTCATCTTCCATAATTAAATTACTGGTGTTTCACTGTGATAGCATGTTAAGTTACTTTAATTCATTAGACATGAAACTGTATTATTTGAGCGATGTAAAGGATCAAAACTCAGTGGGCTCTGCAATGATCTGTAGAAACCCTGTTCTCGTTCCTTTGTTTATTTGCTATTCTGATATAGAAGAATTTGTGACAAAATTCAACTCTTGTAGCAGGCCCAGGTTAGCCAAGCAGGTAGTATAAAATTAAATGGATCTATTAAAATAAAAAAAAAATCCAAAAGACTATTCTTTATCTACCAGAATTCTTCAGATAAAACTGTGGCTGAAAATAAAGAAGCCTCTGCAAAATGAATCCCTGCAGGCTCCCTCTGGAAATGGGAAAGAACATGCTTGATTAAGCTGGTGCTAACCTTTCAAAATCATGTTTCCCTGATATTTATTCCTTGAAATAATAAAAGGGGACATGTCAGATGTTGGGAAGCCGTAATGTACTCCCTTGATTGCAGCTGCCCTTTTCTTACTTGAGTGTTCCTCTCCCAGAGCAAACTTTTAAAATAAAAAGGAAGGCCTCAGATCGTCCTTTTAGTTGACCTTTATACATTTTGTGGCTCTGCATTTGTACCAGTTAAATTACATAGTAAGAATTTTCAGTTTTCTCAGTGACAAACAGTGGAACACATTCACCAGCCCGTGTGGGCAGATTTGAAGAACATAAAATCTATTGTGTGGGGGCTGCTGGAGCCCCTTCCCTGCCACCCCTTCATCTTGGCCAGCTCAGCCTGTGTCCATGGGTTCTGGGCATGGACCTTGCTGCAGCTGAGCTCGACTCCAGGTGATGGCAACTGGGGGGTCCCCATGTGGGGTGGTGGGGGTTGGTAGGGAGATAACTTGGCCGTGTGTGGCTTCATAGCCAGTCAGGAGTGCAGGTCCTGAAGGAGAGGTTGGTATCAGCACAGAAACCTGCAGGTGGGGGTCGTGCATGGTTTTGCATGTGTGAGTCTGGAGAGGTGACAGGTCCTTGGGAAGCAAGTCTTTTCTGCTGTTTGTAATAATTAGCAAATTATTTCCACCCTCATATGTTGCTCTGCTTTGCCTGGAAGTATGTAATTCTGTACGATTTCCCCCAAATTGCTCCCATGGTGATAATGGGGGAGTTTTCTCCCTGGGCACCTCAGTGAGATGTTTGTGTTGGGAATTGCATGTTATATGCTGCTAATGAATAGAGGCGGGAATTTAATAACTTAAAAGGGCTAAGAAATAAGCACTGTATCGTGAGAGGAAAGGTTTTTCTTCCTGCTCCTTCACTTCAGTGTTTGCATTTACTGAAAGTTTTTCATGGGTCTTTGTAGTACCACCAAGACCATATGGCTGAAACCTAGATATTCATGACAGCCAAACACAACCTGCTCCAAGTTTACCTGGGGACAGCCACATCTTTTCATCTTTTTTTTTCAAGTAATCCAAGAAAAATGGTACCAAGTTAACACAGTGCAAGATGCTTTATTTAACTGTGTTTCAGATTGGTACAAATAATTTCCTTCTGTATATTTTTGATGTGGTACTAAATTATTCAGCTTAAATTCATGACTAATCTTTGGTTCTCAGTTTTTCTAGTCTTCATAGAACCAAATAACTGCTATAATCATTAAACAGGAAACAGCTTGCACTGTATAGGCAGACCTAGCAACACATGCCTTAAATCTGTTGTAAAAATGTAATGTTACAGTGGTGTAAACCAGGAAAAAAATTTGTGCTGGATCTCTGTAGAAGATACAGAGTGAATAAGAACGAAGTAATTAACTTTAAAGCCCTACTTGCAGCCCTGTCATAATAATCTTGTTTCTAGCTGAATAAAATCATCCTCTGGATTGCTTTTTAAATGGTATTTCATATTGTTTTTGCTTCCTGTCATAATATTGTCTT
This sequence comes from Heliornis fulica, assembly GCA_013399135.1. Taxonomy (NCBI): domain Eukaryota; kingdom Metazoa; phylum Chordata; class Aves; order Gruiformes; family Heliornithidae; genus Heliornis; species Heliornis fulica. Next base: position 443,033 of record VXBZ01007723.1, on the reverse strand, counting down.
ACCAGCAAAACAACTGTCCTTGACAAGTCTGCCAAGTGGAAAATCGATTTGGTCTATGTTGACCCCTATTTTGTTCTGGTTTAGTATTTCATTTTCATTTAACAAAAGTTACACTATTTTAGATTACAAATGTTTCTTTAACTAACCAAGTATTGTGGCTTTTTCCCTAGTAGGCATAAACTACCATCAGGGCTTACCTCAGCTGTTACAGCAGCTGTGAATATGCCTTGCTGATCTCATGGAAAAAGCTGGAGCTAGGAAACTAAGATGTCATGAAAACAGCTGAGGATGAGGTTTTGAGATAAATATTCCTGTAATTTGTTGGAATTGGGGAAGTGAAATGTGCAATTCTGACAACACTGACAGATTTATGGACTTGGTACACTAATTAAAAAGCAACTTAGTCTAATATATTAATCTATGAAATGACAGCACAGAGGAGAGGTGTTCTGTTTTGTGTACAAGCATGGGAAAGCTCAAGTGCCCTTCCACTGTAGTGACAGAGTTTTACCTTGCACACAAAATTCAAGAATAGTTTTAAGCAAGAAGCAACTGAAGGATTATTTCCTTCTGGCATGAAACATATGGGGAGATCACAGAATTGTAGCATTGGAAGGGACCTCCAGAGATCATTGAGTCCAACCCCCCTGCCAAAGCAGGTTCCCTAGAGGAGGTTGAACAGATTGGCATCCAGACGGGTCTTCAATGTCTCCAGAGGAGGAGACTCCACAATGCCCCTTGGCAGCCTGTTCCAGTGCTCCATCACCCTCACCATGAAGAATGTGTTTCTCACATCGGTGCGAAACCTACTGTGGTTCAAATTGTGGCCATTGCCCCTTGTCCTGTCCCCACAGGCCACTGAGACGAGGTTGGCCATCTCCCTTTGTCTCCCCACTGCAGATATTGATAAACATGGATGAGATCCCCTCTCAATTGTATTTTCTCAGTGACACGTTTTGTCAATTAGATGTTTTGCTATAAAATCTATGTTCAAGTGTAAGACAGAAAGAAGCAAAATTTGTTCTTTTGTTTCTCTTCTCATCACTATTTTTGTTTACATGGCTAGGGTAGAACCCAACAAAGAAGCTAGAACAGAAAAATCAAATAAAGCAAATTACTTAATCTTTTCCACAAGTACTTCTAAAACTTTTTGCTCACATCAGTGTAACATATTGGCAGTTTCATGCTTTGAGATTTATCTATGGAATTCCTTTGTATAAAATTTTCTAGTGTTGGGGAAGTGATACAATTTCCTTGCATCTTCCACCAATAGTCTCAATAGAGGCCATGAGGAAAGGAAAAGACATTATATGCATTTAAAGCACATCTGATGTTATAGCTGTGTTCCTTCTTCAGCATTGAATTAGATGGATGTCTTGATAGATGACAGTTCAATGAAAATAACAGAATAATTTTTGAGTGTTCACAAGCATCACTTCAGTTTGCTAGTGAATATAGAAAAGTACCTTAAATTCTATATGTATTATGAAATATTAAGCCTGTAAAAACCAAAAGAATAATAATGCTCTCGAGAAAGAATGTGAACCACTAGAACCCCCAGAATGAATAGTTCTGTAGATGTTTAAGGATAAAGTAGGTGATTCCCTTAGGGTTTTATTTATTTATTTGCTGTTTCTTCATTAAGCTTTCTTCCCCTTCGAAACTTAATGGATAATATGTCCTTGAATATTCTCCCTATGGGCATTTAAATATCTGGTGAAGTCCCTAAGGCTGCAATTTTCTTTTAATCTTCCATCTGTTTCAAATTCTTTGTTAAACACATGCAGTCAGATCTTCAGCTCTATACAATCATCACATGCAGTCAGTGCAGCTCCACAGAACTTCTTCAGATGAGAATCTTACTTGTGATATTTGTATCTTCACTTGTCCTGAACTCAAACTTGTTTTCCCCATATAATTATATTTTTCCATCTTTCTGATCACAAATTTATGTTAATTGCCTGATTTTGACTAGAGTTCACATTTACAATTTTTTTAAAAGGATTAATGTAATATAGATGTGAACTTTACAACAATGTTTAATCAAAACTCCTTTCATAAACCATTTTTCTAACTAAATGGGAAAGGATTTATCTTTAATATTTTGTTTGTGTTGTCAGACTTCAGTAATGGTGGCACAGGCCATTGTGCACAAGACCATCATTCATGGCCAGGAAAGATGACACGGACTGCTCTAGGTTATAAATCTTCAATTACTAGTTAAAAACTTTACACTTGGAGATGTTCACATGCATTGATTCTTGCCCTCAGATATTTAATGTTCAGTTGCCTTATTGGAAAAGTTCCTGTGGTGCAGGAAGGACCATGGTATAGGTATTGTCTGAAAGAATTATTCTACTGTGTTAAAACATAGATATAGGAGTGGGGTAGAGTAAAAGACTATGATGGAAACAATCTATTTAAATTGTTGTAAATTATTGTATTTATTTTAGCATAATCACAAATAATAATAAAAAAACACCAACAGGGATAAGAGCTACAGAAGAAAACTTTAGTGGTTGACTTTGCATTACAATTTCTTTTATGTCTGATTAGGAGGTGACAGCCAAGTTGGATTCATGGCATTGTCTCTAGATATCTAATTTACTTTGTAATAGTTAATTTGTAACTAAGCCATTAAATGCTGACTATGAGCAGATTTTCTGTGTACTGGGTTTCCTTAGCTGTAAGACTCCAGATGAAAAGTTTGTTTGTGTGCTTATTTTTAAATACAAAGTGCAGGTTACAAGGAAAAGGCTTTTAGAAGCATCCAGTAATGATATCTTGCTAATTCAATTCTTCTCCCAAATATGTTTCATAACATCTGTAATTAACTCCAAACCACTGCAGACCTGGCACTAGTGTTCAGAATGCCATTTTAAAGGCACCAAAGAGGCCATGGCAGATGATACCATGGCCACCAGTGGCGTGTATTTTGTACCTTTGATATCATCAGTCTTCCTGGTCTGACACAAGTCAAAAGACTTACATTGCTGTCAAGCTATATAAAATTCTGGTGTCAGGTTTGTAATACTTGGAAACTAAATAACACTCCTCTTATTAAAAAAAAATATAGACTTCTAGTTTGCTCTGACTAGATTTGCATGGATGAAATACAGATCTTGTAGAGCTGACTTACTGTTCTCACTAATAATTGTATGTTTAACAGCACCTTGCCATAAAACATAAGTCAATTAATCGCTTTCTGTTCCCTGCAAGTGTAAAATAGGATAGCAGTTCACAACCATGTTTATAAAACTCTCCAAATTAAAAGCACCAGATTTCTCTTTCCTATAAAGGCTACTTAAGAAATCTTATGTGGTTAATATTTTTAAATCATAAGCTTTTCTTTCAGCAGCAGTTTATAATTTATGTATCTGAAAATGATGTGCATATGTTTCTTCTACTGGTGAAGAATAAATACTCAAGTAAAATGAAAATAAAGAATTAAGTAGCTTACTGTATATCATTTTGGTACTGTAATAATTATGGTGTATTTAAACAGAGAATGTAAGAAGAAAAAGAAATAGATCTTGCATCAGTGAAGATGTTTGTAAATGTAGTGCCAATAAAATAGTGTTGCCTATTTCTGATAGATGTTAAAAGAGGCACCTGCCCTTGTGCTGTACAAAATGTTATGAATACTGTAAAAGCCTAAGACAAATATTAGAATCAATTCCTGCAGCAAGTTGACAGCACAGCCATGTCAGGCAATGCACCTACCAGTTGCAGACTGCGAAGCCATTGTTTGAATTTAATTCTATTCAGGTCCTTTGGTGAGGACCCTGACAGCTTGCTGGTTGTCCCTGTAGTCCCATCCTGTTAATTCTACATCAGACATCAATGGGGCATGTGCTCTGAATGGAGCATGATCAGCAGTGAGCCCATGAATAGTAATGAACTCAGTACCTTGGGACAATAAATCTACTTCTGCTGAGATTGACAGCTTCCACCAAGTCAAATGAACCCATGGAAATGAAGTGTCCCTCAGACGTTAGGTCTGGATGTGCAGAGCTCCATCAAAACTATACAGCATGTGCATTGCAATTTATTTCTGTTGTAAGTAAAATTGGTATTAACTTATTTGGTTGCATTTCTAATAAGTTTGATGATTCTAAAGGTACCTGCTGCAGATGAGTTGTTTAACAGTGGGTGGCTGTCTCTAGGGAGTTGGTTCAGTAAGTACTGATTTGAGTTGTCTTCAAGTGATCAAGCATTCAGAAATTTCCTATGTAAATATCTGTCACTTTTTGGCAAATATTTTAATTAGCTGTGCTACTTACTTATGATCAGTGTTGCTTATTAATGTGAATGTGATAAGGCACAGAAAGTTATTTGAATGCAATGAAAGTTTTGTAGTCATGGTGGATGAGAGAGCAGAAGATTAGAGATTCTGTTTCCTTCAGACCCATACAAAAGATGTGATCTTTCACTGTGTTTGCTGTTGTAGGATGTGATGTCTACATTCTTCCAGTTTGGGGCTTCCATCCAGCAAGAAGCCATCGTCATGCTGAAGATCATGCAGGATTATGACTGGCATGTGTTTTCTCTGGTGACCACCACCTTCCCTGGATATCGAGACTTCATCAATGTCATTAAGACCACAGTGGAAAATAGCTTTGTGGGCTGGGACATGCAGAATGTCATCATACTCGATACTGCCTTTGGAGATGCCAAGACCCAAATTCAGCTGAAGAAAATTCATTCATCTGTCATCCTGCTATATTGTTCCAAGGATGAAGCTGTCTACATACTGGATGAGGCTCGCTCCCTGGGCCTTACTGGCTATGATTTCTTTTGGATAGTTCCCAGCCTGGTTAGTGGTAACACAGAAATCACTCCCAAGGAGTTTCCTTCAGGACTAATTTCAGCAGCTTATGATGAATGGGACTACAGTTTAGAAGCTCGGGTACGTGATGGCCTTGGGATTATTGCCACTGCTGCATCAGCCATGCTGGAAAAATACTCCTTCATTCCTGAAGCAAAAACTAGCTGCTATGGACAACTGGAGAAAAATGACCGGCCATCTCAGACCTTGCACAAGTAAGGCTTACTGGTTTGGGGGGTTTTCTTTACATCACCTTAGTGTTTTCCTGTTCTATTACCATTATGTTTCTTGAAGGAGAATATTGTTTTCACATCGTGACCTTTCTAAGCAAAGATTTTCAGATGTTCCAAGGGAAGCTGCAGTAGGACTTGCTTGCACTGATAACTCTGTGCATAGAAATGATCTTGTGAGCTGTGGAGGGTAAATGCTCCTCAGGATCTGATGTAGAAGATGACAGAAATTGGTCTTAGAGGTTATGAAAGCTGAGTTAAAATCGTGCCATTTTGTACTTTAACTGTGAGGTAAAATTGCCAAAATGCTCTGCAGGCTGTGCCTGAATCACTTGCATCTGAAGGAACCTGGCAATATTTTAGAAGCTGAGAACAGCATTGAAGGGGTGTCCCTGGAAATTGTGGAAGTACCTGATGAGTTAGGGAGCTATGGAAATTTACCAGAGGTGCTGCGGAAGATCTGTGACTCTTTTGTTGCTGCCCCACTTGCACCTGGCAAGTGACAGGAGGCAGCACTGAGGTGGCTCTCTGGGCCAGCATGGCTCCAGGAAAGTCCTTGCATAGTCCTTGTGTCAGGGCAGAGCAGCTGAAAGGCACTGCCAGGGTAACTGCCGTACTGTCACCAGTGTGTGATCCTCATATGGTGCTTAGTGCCTGTGATGTCATTGCCAGGTAAGTGGAAGCTAATGGCGTCCCACTGACCAAATTCAGCACCTTAACCGTGGGATCTGTGCAAAGAGCTTAACCATTAATATTTGAACACCAATTTCTGTGAGGTTAAATTATCTTCTATGATTGGAAGTGTTGGTATTTAAAAAACGGTGGTTCACTTGGGTGGGCTACAAAAACTTGAAGCTGGTTTGGCAAAGCCTCCCACCCCATTGTTTTGGTAATACACAGAGTAGCCTTGAGTTAGGTATTCAGTAGAAGTCATTTTACTCAAGCTATCATTTTTTTTTTTCATTAAATATGTATGACTATAAGAATAGGACTTGTGAGTGTTAGGGCTTGAGGTTAGACTTCATGAAGAGATCCTGCAGTGTGCAGTGCATGATGTTCATAGAAATTATTAATAGGAGAAGTTGTAATATAATGCACTGTGGTTAATAAAGTCACTTCTGATGCAAAACACTGAGCTACGAAGTGAGAATATATTTTCCTATACTGGAGATTCTTTGAGCTTTTCCAACACTACAAGAACAAGAAACAGGCTGTTTCTAATTTAGAAATGTCAAAACTACACTAAAATGAATAAACTTAAAATAGTTCTTCTTATGTAATATCTCCCCAAGACTATTCTTGTCACATATAATCTGCAAGAAAAGCAAATATATACAAGCATTTAGCAGTTCTAAGTAATCTCTGGGAGCTGACCAGTCTCTTCATGCCAAGGTGAATTACATAAATTCATTGTTGTTTCTTATCCTCATCTCTGAATTGTAGGTTTCTACTGTACATGACAAATCAATGCCAAAATTGAGGGTTTACTCTGAAATGTAATCTTCACAGTTTATCTCACAGTGCAGCTTTATATTTTAAACCACAAGATAAATGTATATTATGCTAAATTAAGGAACCTGAACAAAGGGTTTGGTTTTGGAGCTTCCCCACAATGAGAGGGGCTAAAGTAATTGCAAAGGGCTTACGGGCCTGGGAACTGTTCCTCCCTGTTTGTGCTGGAAATCAGTGCTGGAGAAGTAGGGTTGCACAAAGGGACACTGCTTGTGAGCTCAGGAACAGAGAACCTGGTGGAAAGTGGAAAAGAGACTCTGTACTGTACTGCCTGAGCAAAACCAAGCTCAAGAATGGAGCAAATAAAGAGGATTTTTAGGCTCTGGCTATTATAATAATAGTCTAACAGCTTTAAACCCAGTGTAGTGTTCTAAGGCTGTGTCATAATAGCTAATTTGCTTGTAAATGGAGGTTGGTAATTCTTTATGTGTGATCTAGATAGCAATATTCATCTCCATTTATGAAGAAATTCTATGTACAGAGAGCCATGAAGTAAAAGCTTCTCCTCCCTCTTTCTTAAATCCTTTGAGTATTAAATTGGTTTGAAGTCGTATGTGTTTTGAAGTACACAATTTATCCTTCCCCTGTCACTGCAATTTTAAGATGCTCTTATTTGCTTTTAGACCCAGAAAAAATTCAGTTTTGCTTTAGGTTTTGAAGTGATTTGATCAATGTTCATTTCTGATACACATGGGAGAAGTACTTTTTCCCTATGAATAAAGGATTTAAAATAAAACATGGGGATCTTTTTCAATGCATTAAAAAGCATGTGAGTGTGTGTGTATATGTATGTATTGATTCAGATCATCTTTTCCCATCTGTGTAAGACCCATATTTTCCCAAGACAGAAAAATACCACTGTGTGAAATACTGGCACTGGCACAGCAGGATAGATAGAATTAGCAGCTCATTAATGCAATGTCAGTTGAACAAATGCTCACTCTATCTCCAAAAAGGAAAACATGTAAGCAAACAAACAGCAAAACAAAATAACCCTGCCAGTCGTCATGGAAAATGCTGCTGCTGCTTTGTGAATAGAAATGCTTCTGCTTTGTCTAGCAGAGTGCTCAGGTTATGTATAAAAGTCATAACCCTGGGAGATAATCTCACAACAACATTTCCAACCACTGTACAGGGATGGATGGGGGTGACAAAGCTGCTGCTCTAATGTTATTATTCAGAAAAGTAAAATGATGTGTTATGTGGGTGGTCAGGCATTTACCACGCAGTGTTTGCATCTAGTTACGTTCAGTTTCCAAATACAACCAAATAATATGCAGGATTTAGAGCCTCATCTTATGTTCAGGAGGTAAGGTGTGAGGCTGGAGAGCTATCCAAACTGCTCTGGGCAGGCTGGCATTGCATGCCCTTCCCATGGGGCTTTTATGGTCATCACCAAGTCAGAGAGCTGGAGCAATAGATCCAAAGGGCCAGGCCCAAATGCTGGGGGCATCCTGCCCTCAGTCTTCCTACCTTAAAAACTTGGGGTCCTGCTGGGAAGGGTGTTTTTCAGTGTGCTACCAGGTGTTGCTGTCTTTTCATGGCCCACCACACAGTTCAGCTTCTTGTCCTTGCTGTCGGGTGCTGTTGGCGTACGGCTTGGTTACGGGCAGCGTCTTCCTGGGAGGGCAAGGGCATGCTGTCACTCCAGTCCTCATAGTAATTCATCAAGCTCAGCATTTTAACTCCAGCTTTTGAGCAAGATGAGGTATTAAATGGACACAGTGATTTGATGAATAATGCAGCAATCTGTTTAATCTTTCCCTGCATACAGATCAACAGCCAATTTACAGAGGATGTGTTCATTTAAGTTCTGTTAAATGACTTGGGAAAAATAAGTATCATCTGCTTTATTGTATGATTGAAGATGTGTTGTTATTTAATTACATATGAAACAAAATGCTTTTTCACTAGTAGCATACTTGCTGTGGGAAAACCAAATATGTCACCTAAGATTCTCAAGGATATTTTGGTTTTCTTTCCAATTTTGTGATCCCACTGTGGTGTTGCTGGAGCCACTGTGTGCTCACAGGGGTGCATCGGTCTGAGGCTGTAAACTGTGTTTCAGTAGTCATATACATGGCCAATGTATTGTGGAGGGAAATGGCTAATTTGAGTATATTTTCTGTTTAGAACTTCATTTTTGTTAGTTTTAAAGCTCAAAGAAGTTTCTGGGTTTGCATCCTGCTAGATTTGCTTATTCTCCTTTGCTACTGGGAATGCTGCTCCACAGAAATGAATCCAAATGAGGATGATGGTGACGTGGCTGAAGACATGAAGAAACCTGCAAGCCTTTGTGGAGGATGGAGACCACAAAGCTTGTGGAAGCAGCCAGTTTCCAGGGAAGACAATATATTTAGGCAAGCATCTCCAGAGGAAGACTAATCTGCCAGTCCCAGATTTAATGTTAATGACTTATTTCAGAAGTCCTGGGCTGTAAGAAATTATTGTTGTCAACATGGAAAAAGTGGAAAAAATTAATGAGAAAAGATAGTCAAGAGAAGTCAGTGTCAGGATCTGACTTAGCCTCGTTAGCTCGTGTGGGGATGCTTTCTGATCAGGAAATCCCATAGTAGAGTATTGTAGCAAGTGTATGGATATGCAGGGATGCACAACAACAGTACCAATGAGATATTTGTGCTTCCTTTAATTCATGCACAGTGGTTGCCCTGTTCTCTAGTGTGAGGGCATTTGCCATGTAGTTGCATTAAACAGCAGGAACTGAATTGATGAAACTGTTGCCATGTTTGTCTGAAAGTAAAACAGATTTTTGGTGGCAACAGAAGGGAAGTTGTGGAGGGAAATGCTCAACCCAAGAGATTCTGATATCATTCTGGATTACTGATGAGGTAATTCAAGAAACTATAGAAAATCTGAATCTTGCACATTTGGTCAGTTTGGGAAGCAGAAAGTACCAAACAGTTACCAGATTAGAGACTTGTAGAACATTTTCTACTTTTTGTGATAATTAATTAAAACCTAAAACAAGGCAACAAGCATGACCTCTGTTCTGGAGTTGAGCAGAGCCAGCCTTCAGGGCTGACAGCAGCCCTTGAAATTCAAAATATAAGTGAAGATTCTTGGAGAGGGAGCAGCTGCAGACACTAGCCCTCGCTGGAGCCAGGCAGCTGCATGGGGAAGAGGTTGGGATGTTTCTGAGGTGATGGAGCAAAATGTAATCAGATTAGTCCTTTTGAAAGAAATGTTGTTGCTAATAATGACATTAATGCACGAAACCTCCTGGCATTTTATGACTTAAGCTACTCAGCGGCATGCTCCCAGGCAGCTGGGCCACTTCTAATTTTGCTCCTTTCCCTTGCCCCCTTTCCAAAGGGCTCCCCAAGGTTTTTGTCACTTGTCTGGCAGAATTGGGGCAAAATGACTTTTCCAGACCTAGTGGCAAGTAAGGCTTTAAGGAGCAGCTGGTGTGAGGTGTACAAGTAGTTGGCATGCCATTCCTTTTTCACAGTCACTGAGCATATTGTTCCCAAAATTTTATTCATCCATGCTGGCTCAAGGCCTAGGGAGATACAGCTCTGAAGAAGAGTATCATTGCAGAGTTATATTCAGGAGAGTGAGGCTGGGGGAAGTGGAGGAGGAGGCTCAAAGAGTAAGAAGAGGCTCTTGGCATCACTGAAAAGGATTTGAATTTAGAAACCAAAAAATCCTACAGAGCCTAACATACAAAGTAGTCTTTAAGAAAATCTTCAATGTTTGAAAAACGCATTGCTACCTTGTTTGATAGTGTTCTATTTCAGACCTATTTCTTTATGTACTTTAGACCACACATTCTATATTCAGTGTTCCTTGTTTTAATTTTTATGAAATCTGTTTCTTAATGATAAATGTATTTTTAAAAATTTCTATCGATAAATATCTTTGAAGTGTCACAGCAGAATCACGGTAAAGATGTTCAGCAGTTCAGAGCCTCAACAAGATAAAGAAGAAAAGGCAAAATTTGGACTCACTTCTGCTTCTTTAGGTATGATGCTGGGTGAATGCCAAGCCCAGACAGGCTGGCTGTCTAGATTATTAACATGGTTTGTTCATACTGTTTGGAGGAAAGAGAAATATCACCAGATGACACGCTGGTTGTGAGGCATTTCATCTGCTTTAAATCTCAGTTTGGAAATTCCTTCTTTGGGAGAGATGGGGGAGAGTTTCTTTTATGAAACCTCTATTTCCCCAAGTCTCTGCTGCTTCTCTTCATTGCCTGTGGTTGTCATGGATTTGAAATACTGCCCCATGGTGAAGAAAACACTAAATAAAAAACGATAATCCCCAGTGATGGGACCTGAGGAATTTATCAAGTTTGATTATCTGGCCTGCAGGATAAGGGCAGGAAACGTGGGGCTGAATTCAAGGCAGCGAGGAGTCCCGTGGGCCTGTACTCCCTGCAGCTATCAGGCCGCATGTGCTTTATTTGACAGGTCTGGTAACTAAGTTCTCTTCTTTGAAGGTAGCTTAGGAGTGATATGTTTTCATTAATGCCTCTGCCTTGCCCATTGTATTTTTCACTGCCAGTGGTCTGTTTGGGAGCTGGATACCAGGTAGATTTCATACTACTTATAAACCAGTCTGCTATAGCAGAGCTGTCTCTGTTCCTGAGCCTGATGAGGCCTCAATTTCTCCTTTTAGAAGTCTGAATCTATATAGAATTATCATTATAAATCAAAAAAGTGAGGAGCAAGTATCAGAGCCACAAGAAGAAAGGGAATCCAAGACAGTCTGTGTTTCCCCTTCCTAAACTTGCTTTCAAAATCGTGGGGCATTTGCCGAGGGTGTTTGTGGGACCCGTTTTGTTCCTGAAGGTGTAATTCCTGTATGGGTGCACCCCTCCATCCTGCAGCCCCCTGGAAGACTTCTCCACCTGCATCCCACAACCGTCTGTCCCTGTCCTGTCCCCCCTCAGGATACTCCGGTTCTTTGCCAGGCTGGAGCTCAGAGCAGTTTCTCCTGCCATCACGGTCACACTCATCAAAGTGAAGGTTTTAAAGGTAACCCTGGAAATTTAATGTGTCCAGTTCCATCCTTGCCCTGTCCTCTCAGTCTAGAAATGTATTTACTGGTAGATGCAGTAGCGTTATGAAAAGAAGTTAGTGGAGAAAAAAGCTTAAACCTTGCCAGGGGAGAAATCAAAGGATCCTTTCTGTAGGAGAAGCAGCTGGTGTTGCTAATTGTGCTCAGTTACACAACTTGATTGTAGCACAGGCAGTTTCACATTCATATCTCAGTGAATAGATGGAAAGAAAAGAAACATAAAATATAGAAAAATAGAGAAAACTTCAAAGCAAAGAGTTTTGAGGGGAGAAGAGGGATTTTTTTTTACTGTATTAGTTTTGGTGAGAGCATTTTTTGTCATATGTCTAGTAATTATCACAACTGCATTGTGTGCATTAATTGTTAAGGCATCAATTAATTTAAAAGTTTTAATTTATTGCATTTCTCCAAGGTCTTCCTTGGTCTGTGTATGTACCTACACAAAGTTTCTAGCTTTTAAACTACAGGCAATCTCTACATGCCCCAAATTTTTATACATATGTGAAAGTGTTTTCATACATATATCATTTTAATGCTGTGATCCTTGCATCTTTCTAGAAGAGTATTTCAGTTTTATTTTAAGCATAAATAGACCTGCTGGCCTCAGCAAGTGCAGCGTGCTGCCGCTTCAGTGTGTAGACTGCTGTTAGCTTGTCTCTCCAGTAGCGCTTCCTCCCGGCTGTGAATGCTTTTGAGGCCTGGTTCCAGATTGTATTCTGGGCTTATGACTGATTTTAAATCTAACAAAAAATAATCCCAAAAGTCTCGTTTCCCTTGCCATCTGGCCAAGGTGTTCCCTCAACTTTACTTTCTCCTGGAAAAGCCAGTTGATTCAGTGAAAAGCCATTTGATTGACTGGTTCACGTGCTGTTGCTTGTGACAAAAGTTATCCTGAAAAGGAGAAACAAGGGGCACACACTCTTGTCTCACTGCTGTCAATGGGTGATCAGTAGTAAGCACAGAGGAGAGATAAACTGTAAATAGTGCTGCAGGGTCTTCAGGTGGGTGGGCACAAGAGTGCCCATACTGAGGACATGAATATTTGGGAGGATGCTCCCAGCTTGGCATCCCAGAGATACAGTGTGGAGTGTACTGCTAGACAAGGAATTCCCTGAGCACCATCACCGGTGAGGCTCCAGGAGTGGTGTCATGCCTGCTTTGGTGTCACAGGATCCCTCTCCTATGCAGTGCTGAGCTTTCATTTTGTCACTGTTTTGTCCTCACATACCCTGAAGAAGTTCATGAAGCCAGAGCTGGAATCTTTCTTTGAGACACAAAGATCTTTATAATTTGCATAGGGTTTTGTGGGTTTTTTTTCCCTCAAAAATTTCCCACCACAGAATTCACTAAACCTTCTTGCTTGTACTTGTTGGGCAAAGAGTTCTGCATCTTGCATCTATGTATATATACATATATATACAGTAAATGTGTGTATATATATATATATACAGTAAATCCCTTAGCATGCAAACATGTTTGCTGGTGTATGACATGGAAACAGAATACCTCATAGAGGTCAAAACCTGCTCCAGGAGTGGTTGTGGCTTTGCTGGGGTTTCAACTTTCTCATGTGGTACAGGAAATCCTTGCCATGGAAGTTAGCCCATGGAGTTGTGATAGAATATTTGCAGGAAAATCCATCCTAATCAAATGTGTTCTGTCTTTCTGGATAGAGTCAGAATTTTGATTTGGATAGATTTGGTACAGTTTTGGCATTGATCTGAAGCTTTATCTGATTTGCTTGATCTTTCAGAGTCTATAAAAATTAAGCTGGAAACCTTAAACTACACAGCAGTTTATAACATTGGTGCTTCAAAGACTAGCTTTAAGAACATCAGGAACAGCATTCTGCTGTGGTGTTTCAATGCTTCTTATTTCAATTTTTTGGGGGAAGGTGACAAGAAAAAAGAATTATATAAATGTTTTAAAATGTTTGAATTGTATAGTACAGGGTAGGTTCATTGCGTGATAAAAATACTGGTTTAGGCTCAATATGAGGTTACCTTAACTTCTGCACTTCAAAATCCCGTTTTTCATGCATGTACCCACAAACTTCAGTTTGCAAAAACTAATTAAGACTTCAGTGTCATAATACCATCACAAGGAGTCCTGATATCATGTCTTTGCAAAGGTTGTAACATTAATGAGGTATGAAAGCAGATTAACTGCTAATCTAAGGTGTATGCTGAATTGCACCCTTGAAGTAGGAAGCTCAAGTAATCAAGGACCACATTTAGATATGAACAAGAATATGCACTTCCAAAACCACTTCAGAAATACCTTCTGACCAATTCAGAAAACAAAGATATCTTTCACAGAATTAATGTTGAGCTCAAAACTCTGTAAGAATATTAAATTATATAACTACTTTCTCTTCCTCACTCTTCCTAACCAGGAACTGAAAAGCAGACTTGTTTTTCAAAGAGATGTGCAGTTTAGGATCTTGGCCAGTATCTTCTGTCCTTTCTGGAGAAAAAAATGACAACTCAAAAGGGAATGTAGATTGTAGGCATTGGTTTGTGAACAACACAGGCAGCTGATGAATTTTGTAGAGGAGAATGTGCTTGGGAAAACAAGAATCTCTTTGAAGTTCTTCTTTGCTGCTGCAATTTGAGAAACTGGGGTAGCTCAGCCTGCGTCACTCACTGATACCTTTGTATGTGACTCAGAGAATACAATTTTAAGACACTTGTACAGATTAGGGACTTCTTTTTAACTTGCAAACTGTATTTCCCTACTAAATGTCTGTGAATTCACTTTAAAAATATACACTGAGTTCAGTTTTTTTCAGTTTAGGTTTGTGATCCAATTTCTTCTTGGAGCACTTGAGCTGCAGCTACAGCAGTGCGTGTTGTGTTGGCCCTTGGCTAGGTTCTAGGCTAGGGTATTTACATATTAATCCTAAACTATGATGAGTGCTGTATGAAACCTGGGGCAATGATCCTACCAAACTACATAAAAGTTGGGTTTGACTCAAGCCTGGTCACCAACGGCTCCATAGCTACCAACCCAGGCGGAGGACACGTGCTGATGCAGTACAGCATGCAGGCTTTAGGGGATGACAGAATGCACGGCCTTTGCTTTTACTGAAGGGGGGGACTTCTGCCTGGCCTGGTAATACGATATGTTCATTGGGGAAGGTGTTATTCCACATGTTGGGAGTCTGTGAGGGTGCAGAAGTGCGAACACAAGTTACATGTGTTGTCACCGTCTGTCCTTGCTCTCCTCTTGGAGTGGCATCCTGGGCATTTTGATCTGTGGGTCACAGTGCATTGTGGTTGCAGAGGCAAATCCTGTCTGTTGGTTTGCTACTTCCTCTCAAGGTGGCAAACAAGCCTTTTATTCCCAAGCAAGCTTTTCAGTGCTGGATGAAAAATGTGATATATAGGAAATTAGTTCAACTGAAAAGCAAAGTTCTGCCAACAGGAAAATTTTCATAGCGAAAGTCTGTCACAAAATATGAGTTATTACGATGGGTTAATTTACAAACTGCTGTCAAACTGGTGCTGAATGATATTAATATGGCTGTTTGGGCAGTCCACATTTAATTATTAACTGTTGTGGTACAATGCCATCATTTCTCCTGGGTCTGTATACCTTTATTTAGTGTGCTTTGCTGTTGGGATTTTCAAGCAGCTATGTCAATACAAAGCCTTCTCCTTTGAATGTGGAGTTGAAGATTTTGTTTATGTCAGATTCAGCAGAAGAATCTGCTACCCAAAAAAAAAATCCAACCCCAAAACCCCCAAAACAAAGCCAGTATCAGTGTCTTGTTTGTAAAACATTACAGAGCAAGGTATGAAGAATAGAGTAACTTTAATGCCCTTCCAAACACATCTGTCTGAAGGATGGAGAGATATTGTTGAGTTGAAATCACAGAGTCATTTGGGTTGGGAGAGACCTTTAATATTGAGTCCAACCCCATCCTGACCCTGCCTAGTCCACCTCTAGGCCATGTCCTTCAGCACCTCAGTTATTGGCCTTTTCAATCCTTCCAGGGATGGTGACTCAACTATTGCCCTGGGCAGCCTGTTCCAATGCCTGATAATGCTTTCAGGACAGAAATTTTTTCATTTATTTAACCTCAATCTCCCCTGGGGCAGTTTGTGACCGTTTTCTCTCAACATATCACTTTTTACCTGAGAGAAGAGACCTCTCTGCACCCTCCTTGCAGGTATTTGTGGAGAATAAGGTCTCTCCTCAGCCTCCTGTTCTCCAGACTAAACATCCCCAGCTCCCTCAGCCGCTCCTCACAGGACTTGTGCTCCAGACCCTTCCCGAGCATCATCGCCCTTCTCTGGACACGCTCCAGCATCTCAATATCTTTCCTGGAGTGAGAGGCCCAGAGCTGCCCCCCAGCACTCGAGGTGTGGCCTCACTAGAGCTGAGGACAATGAGACAATCACTTCCCTACTCCTGCTGGCCACACCATTCATGATACAGGCCAGGTTGCCCTTGGCCTTCTTGGCCACCTGGCCACACTGCCAGCTCATATTCAGACAGCTGTCAACTAACCCTCCCCCACCCACCCCCTCCAGGTCCTTCTCTCTGTCACTGTGCCCCAAGCCTGTAGCATTGCCTGGGGTTATTGTGACCAAAGTGCAGGACCCAGAAAGATTCCATAAGGAGAGCACCTAGACTAAAGCTTGAACTGAATGTCGTTCAGTGCAATACACCAAGAATTCAGTGCAGTTCAATGCAGTTGACCATGTATATGGGGTATAGAGCATGTTAACTTCTAGAAATGCCATGGGGTCTCCGAGAGTGGAATTCCCACCTTTGCCAGTGGGATAGTCCTGTCAGGCACACACTGACAGCCTGGGGTTTTTCAACATGACCAAAGAACACCTATGGCAATACCAGCCATTTACTCCTTCCCTTTCATGCCTGGTTCTCTTAGGTGAGGGAATTTCAGATAAAGTATAAAATGATAGATTTTTGCAATATCACAGTCAGGGAAGCTTGACCTGTGTGTTGTGGTGGTTGAGTCTCTTGGCAGTAAGTTCCCTATATTTGCACTTTAAATAAAAACTGCAATTTCTCATCACTATTTCTCACCCTGGAGCAGTGGAAACAATCTGTTCTCTCTGAGAAACGCTGAAGCTATGTGAAATTGGAGCAAATATAAATATGAATATGAATATAAGTCTGTGGAAAATTTTGAGAGAAAATAATTTTTGAGGAACATCAAGTACGTTAGACGACCAGATTTCTGAATCAACAACAGGACACTTTAGAAGGTACATGGTTCAATGATGAAAGCAACAGTTGGAAATTAAAATCTATACACACTAATCAGGTAATGGAAAAACTAGGTGGATAAACTAGGTAGAAAAACTGCTGAGTTTGGGCAAAGTGCCAGAAAGATTATTCATGGTGTGTACAGGTCATGCATAACGTGGTAACTGATTTTAAAATGATGCCTGCAATAAAAATCATATCTAAACAGTGCTTTTCTTTGTCTTCTGGTAAAGACCACATTGAAATGCTCCACATGCATTGTGGCTTTTCCCAGCATGAGCAGGGTTTGGTGCATGTGTTTCAGCCGTGGTTCTGATGGCTGAACGAGCTTGCTCATTAACTACTGAACACGTCATCCTTTTTCAGTGAACTTTCTTTCCTTGCCTTCTAGGTTTATGATGAATGTCACTTGGGAAGGTAAAGATTTGTCCTTCACAGCGGATGGTTATCAGGCACACCCCAGGCTGGTGGTGATAGTGCTGAACAACGATCGTGAATGGGAGAAGGTGAGCATTACCTCTGGGTAAGAGACGTGCCAGGAGGTAGGAGAGACTCCGTAGAACCCTGTTCGTGACAAGTAGACAGATTAATGTCATGGATGTCAAGGATGATATTCTGCTGTAGCAGGTTTGTCACAACAGTTCAGAAAAGATAATTTTACTTTATTCTGAGTAGGTCTGAGGAGTTTTAACAGGAAAATCAGTATATCGGTGAAGATATACCACATGGATTTCAGAAGATTTCTGTGAAACACACCTTGCAGTTCTTCTCACAGTTCAGTAGAATAAAATGGATGACTGAAAAATCTCCTCAAATATGGGTCTTAACTGCATACCTTTTGTTTGCATGTTTTTATATTCTTTGACAGATTTTTAGAGTAAAAGTACATTACTATTATTATTTAAATGATGGAATTCCTGTTGAATTGCAGGAGTAATTGCAAGAAATCCCTATTATGTTTGCCTAAAAAATTCAGAATCTTGACTTGTGTTCTCCTGTTAGGCAAGTAATGTCCATAGACCTCTATATACACTAGAAGGAAAAGTTTCTGTGAAGAATAAAAAATATTTTCTTAGATATGTTATAAAGAGACAGAGTTCAGTGACCTAGAATCTAAACATAGCTCGCGGCTGATACTCTAAATCTTCTGTTTAAAAGGAATTTACAGAGACTATGTTCTACTACCTGCTTTTTAAAACCTCTATGTCTTAATCTCAGGGTTAATCATATATGCAAGTAATAAAAGGAAAACTTTATCATGAGGTTGGTTTGTTGGTTGGGTTTTTTTTTAAACTCCCACCTCAGCTTGTGCTTGTTTTAGCTCTGAGTTTTGCAGGCTATCTGTGGTCCCATGTTTTAAAAACAGAGGCTTTTAGGAGCTGATTGCCATATGAGACATCATCCACCCACTTTTATTTTAAATTCAGAAAGCGTGACCCTGCATTATCTAAACTGCTGCTGAAATCTATGAACTTTTCTTACAGTTTTAGGATACCATAAAATCAATTTACAAGTCCAATTTGTAAGCCTGTAAGACTCTCATGATGTTGAATAATAATGACAAAATCAGAATTACTGAAGGACGTTTCAGTAAATACGCTAGTCGTGCAACAACACAGAGAGCAGTCCTAGATTATACTGTGCACTTCTTGATGTTCATTTGATGCAAATTTAATTCTCTGGATAAACGTAATGCTATCCAAATGTGTCAATCTGAATCTTTGGAGGAATCTTTTGCTCAGTAACCATTATGAAAATTTCTTACCCTGTTTTAAAATTCTTCAGCAGTCTGCATATCATATATAATGTTCCGGAAAAATACTGTACTACGTGGGTAATATTAGTATGAGACACCAAAGGGAAAAATTATTAGGGAGGCAGCCAACAATGCTTATGGTATAATAATTTCATACATTCTGGACCTTGTAACTTCTCTAAAATAACCATTCAAAGGACAAGGGAAGATGGGTTTGATGTTTTTGAAGAATTAGCTAAAAGCAACAAAGAAAGGTGGGATATATGAACTGACAGGATTTCCAAGAAATAGCTTGAGCCTGCTTTAACCTGCAAGTGACTCCCCTGTCTGAGAATGGCTCAGATTTTGCTGTGCCTGACCATGAATGTTGTACAGCAGCACAACATAAGTATCAGATTGATATATCACTTCCTGCTTATCCCTGTGTTTAAGGGACTTTTAAGAGAAAAAACAGTGACTGCAGGGAGGCTTCTGCCCCCCCC